>APFE030816706.1:239927-340975 GCA_000404065.3 Pinus taeda
GCATCTGCCTTTCCTTCTATCCTTAGATTCGGACTTCCCATTGAAGTGATCTTTAGGTAGGACATCAGAAGCTTCCGCTACGCCATTCTGGTAATATTCTCTACTTCAACTTCACCCTTGGTGAATTAGAAGAGGGATGAGGAATCCATTGATCCTTTTGTCCTTTCCCAACTGTCTTTAGTGATTGCTCTTTCACTCTTGCTTGGGCTTTGTCTTCACCTCAGCTCTGATACCATGTGAATTTTAGGTATGTTCTATGCTTAGAGCAATTTATTTCAATTTTCACAGTTAGCTCAATATCTTTTCCAGATTAGCAATCACATCAGCATTAAAGTAAATTGTAGATAGAACATAACCATAAATTGCAGAAGACAAGAGGACACAAGATGTGGCGCTAGCCAGGGACAAACCCCAATGTGGGAAAACCCTTGATCAATTCTTCTTATATGTTCTTCAATAGTTCAGAAGAGAGAGAGAGAGAGAGAGAGAGAGTACATTTACAACAGAATTCAACACTTTGATTTATCTAGATAAGAGCATAGATCATCTCTAAAAAGATGATACATGAGGTCAGTTGAAGACATGTTGCTTCAATTGATTCTCCAAGGTGACTCCTTCACCTATCATCGTGCTGCATCTCGTCATCATGCTGCACCATGTTGCACCCATCATCACAATGTTGGACCTCATGACTGCTGCACCTAATGCCGCACTACTATCCCATATGCCATGGTTGAACCATGTTGTCCATGCTTGTTGTCCCATTGTTTGCTTGTTGTACCTTGCATGCTTGTTGTACCTTTGCTTGCTTGTTGTACCTTGCATGCTTGTTGTCCCTTGCATGCTTGTTGTCCCACATGCTGCACCTTATTGCAGCATTCATCATCACTGTGTTGTACCCTTATTACACTGCTGTCACACCTTATTATATCATGTTGTTGCACTTACATCAGTTCACTGTTAGGGAATTCTCTGATTGCCACATCCCTGGACTGGTAAGGGTATTCTAACAGTTGTTTGGACAGCCTTCACGAGATCTGCTCCAAGGTCATGATCACCCTTCTCCAGCATTCCTAAACCACATGTTGGCTTGTTATACCCCAGCAGTCACAACTAGCCCTTACGCCCTCCTTGTTAGCCTTAACGTAGACCTGTAGGTGTATATGGGACTGCGGCTTGCTACAGCAAGCCTATCCCTTGTTGTGCCTTATTGCAGCATTCATCATCACTGTGTTACACCCATATTACACTGTTGTCACACCTTATTATATCATGTTGTTGCACTTACATCAGTTCACTGTTATGGAATTCTCTGATTGCCACATTGCTGGACTGATAAGGGTATTCTAACAGTTGTTTGGACAACCTTCACAACATCTGTCCCAAGGTTATGAACACCCTTCTCCAACATTCCTAAACCACAAGTTGGCTTGTTATACCCCAGCAGTCACAACTAGCCCTTATGCCCTCCTTGTTAGCCTTAACATAGACCTGTAGGTGTATATGGGACTGCGGCTTGCTACAGCGAGCTTATCCCTTGCTGCAGTAGCCCATTCCAAGGGTTCTATCCCCACGAAACAGTTCCTCATGCCTTCAGCCCTCAAGAGCAGTCTGTGGCATCCAAGACAGCCTCTAGGCCTCCACCAAAGTGACCCAAAAACAGACTACTGCTCCAGTAATTAACTTGTCCTCCATTGAGGAATTTAGGCCTCCTCCACATTGTCTAAGATCCTTCCTCTCTTGTAGCGGTTAGAGCTTTCATTCTTCCATAGACTACGTAAAGGTTCTAGGGCATCCATCTCGGGTAGAGACCCTTTTCTAATCTGCATTGAGGGCTTACATCTGCCCTTCTTGACTGCATATACCTCTTCATAAGTTATGTTAGGGCTTCTCCAAATGGAAGCATTAGGGCTTCTCCAAAGGGTAGTGTTAGCTCTTCCCCATAGAGCTTCCTTCGGACTACAGCTAGGGCTTCCTTCCATGGCTGAGATCTGATCTCCATTAGGGCTTCCTCTCCTAGATTTCTCTTCCACTAAAACCCAAAGCGAGTGGAGAGAAATCAAGGGTAAAGTGTGTGTGAAATGACCCTCAAGTCATCTCCTTTTATACTAAAACGTTGAGCACATGTGGGTGTTATTTAGTTGATGGCCGACCTTAACGAATTGTCTTATAACACAAATAAATTCATAACTCCATGAATACTTATCGGAATCGGATGATCTTTAGATCAATCCTACACCTCTCAATGAGAGGGATCCAAGAAAAATATCAGCTGCCATAAATAAGATGACGCACATGGATTTTGGCCCTAGTTGCCAATTTTAACAAGCTTAGGAAAAGTACAATAATTAAAGTCAATTCATTATTGTGGACTATTAAGTCATTTTCTAAGGATAAATAATTTAATTATTTAAGTGACTTAGCAGTAATCTCAACCATTAACCTCCATCATGATTCTAGAAGGGAGATTAGGGTTAGGGATTTGGGCTTAGTGAAGATTATAAAGGAAGTGCAACGAAGAGTGAAGACACACAAAACTCAAGTGGGCGAGTCATCACAAAGAGAGTGATTTTATCTAGTGTGAGTGGTTCAGTGGATTGGAGCGTATAGAAGGAGAAGTGCGAGTGGATTGAGGGTGAATCTAGGAGGCCGAGTGGAGGATATTACAGGGTTGAGTTGTTGGAGGGAAATTGATTTGATTTGGAGGAAGTTGAATTGTTGGGGGTCAAGTTTTCCCTAGTGTGAAGTAGTGGCATGTAATGTAATGTCCTCTCCAAATTGAGGGCTTACGGAGGACGTAATAGCCTATCCAACCCTATAGCCTATAGTCTTGTTAAAGGGATAAAAAAACCCAATTTTTCCTATGTTGCGGCAATATTGGGCAAAAAAGGGGTCGGTTGTGGCTAAATTAGGGGTTGCACACACAACTCCTCACTTTGTTGGAGCCCATGGGAAACTTATAAATAGAGGAGGGTTGAGATCAAATGAGGCATCATCATTTTGTGGATCACTTTATATGTTTTCTTGAGCTTAGCTCTAAGTTAAGACCCCTTCTGCCCAATCAATTTCGGTGCTGCAAGATTCCACCTTAGTTGCTAAATCTCTCTACATTTTTGTATTTGTCTATTTGTTCTGGCAAAAGTTTTCTCTTCATTTGGAGCAGCAAAGTCTTTTCTTTTTCTTGAAGTTGGTCAAGTGGCCCTCTCATCTTAAAGTTTGGGCAGTTCATTGGATCTCTTTGAAGCAAGCCGCAGTTCTTATAATAGACGAACAACCTAATTTCTCTCTCCGAGGTCGGACTCTTGTCAGTTTACCTGCGGGATTGTTTAGAGTCAAGTTATAGCGGAATTAAGGACAAAATTGAGCCCTGAAGAACTCTACAAATTCACTTTGTGTGTTACCCTGAAGCCGACCACATATTCTAGAAAAGTCACATAGTCTAAAGCGTATCCAAATCTGTGCATCTGTAGTGACAGAGCATAGTTCGAGCAATCATCCTCGAACCGACAAAAAACCAAACGTAATTCTTGAGGCATGAGCGTAGGGTTTTTTTAGCATTGTTTCATAGGGTCAAAGCATTAAAACAAGCGGAAATTCTATATAAGTGTTGTGGTTTAAATCATAGTGATACCCGAGATAGAGTCGGAGCACAAATCTAAGTCAACTCGGCGTGATTCCTGAGGCAAGAGCGTAAGGTTTTTGGAGCATCATTCCACAGGGCCGAAGCATTAAAACAAGCATAAGCTCTGTGGGTTAAAATCGTAAGTGGCGCCCGAGATAGAGCCTAAGTACAAATCTAAGTCAACTCGGGTATTTAAGCAGCTAGGGTTTGAAATAATTATTAGTTTGCAAATAGACTAAGGTTTTTGATCTAGGCATTTTGTAAACATTGTTTAATGCAAATTTGGATTTCACTAGTGTAGAAAATTATAGGAGAATGTAGACCAACCTAGTTTTCATGTTTTTCATAGTTTAATACCCAAACCCATCATAAAACATATGACTAATTTTTTACATCAGATTAGCATTTACATGAAAACAAAGAGTTACTCTACCATTTCTTTGAATAACTAATATAAAAAAAAATAATAAGCACACACATGAATTTAATACACTTTGTTTTTGGTCAACTTGACCCTAGAAAAACACCACAATGCGGAAAACCAATGTTGGAGAAGGATTTTATTTTTTCTTGTTTAGAAATTTTCTTACAACAAAATGCAACAAGCGATTCTACTTATCTCGTCCCTTTTGAAGCATTTCTGAGGTTCTTTTACACTGAATTTCTCGACTAATATTTATACCCACACTCTGCCTCCTTCAGTAAAGAATATGGCCTCTTAACAGCGTCTTCTATTTTGGAGATTACCCATTAAACATCCAATAACCTCTAAATCTCAAATGCACACATCACTTGCACCAATAGCAAGCCTCTCCTTCACAAACAATATGTTGAACTTTGCCTCAAATTGAATGTTAAACCAGCTCAAAAAGGGGCCTAGACTTTTCGTTGAGGGTGTCCATAATTTTGTTGTCAGAGAAAGCTGCTACTAGAACTCTTGTACACTCAAACTGTGACTAAACGTGCCTCTAAAGAGGCCCTTGACCTATGTATAAAAGTTGAGTGTGACTGTCTTCTTAACTTAGAACTCTCTCCTTGACTTAGACATAGCCTCCAAGAGAATCAAATTGTGTCTCCCTCCTATCTCTTTGTTGTAGAGTTTCTTCAAGCTCTTCCTCCTTTCTCCTTACTCCTCTCCTCAATGCTCTCATAAGAATAATGAATGAGCTCAATACTCCTTTTCTCCCTTTTTGTCTTCCTCTAGAACAGAGAACCCTAACCCTTGAGATCAAGGGTTAAGATTAAATCTCAACTCAATGAAATCAATGGTTGAGATTAAGCCCCTACTTGACCACCTCCTCATGTGGTCCCCCTTTCTATTAATTAACATCCTAGTACTTTTAATGTTTTAGTACCAAGGTCGCATTTTCCTCATGAAGTCACTTATAGAATATAAATGTCACTTTAATAATATAAAGTGTACTTAGTACTTTTTCACATAAAGTAAATTTTAAAACACGTGTGACTTTATAACTTAAAGTACCTAGTACATCTCCACATAAAAGTATTTTAGCCCCCCTTTGATATTAATAAACTCATAATATCACTTATAGACAGAAGGTGATTTATGTGTCCTCCTAGGCCAAAAGGAGAAATGCCTAGGAAACACCTCCTTGGTACCCTTACTTTCAACACTCCCTCTTACTAAGAAAGGTGTTTCTCACCACTCCCATCATGTCTCTGAAGAATACATGCTTTCCCCTTGGCAATGACTTGGTTAGAATGTTTGCTACCTGTTCATCAGTGGATATATACTCAAACTTCACAACTCCCCTCTTAACCCAATCTCTAATGAAGTGGTATCTGATCTCAATATGCTTTGACCAATCATGAAAGAGTTTGATACAACTATAATTATCATAGTATATCGTAGTTGGTCTCAACCTCTGACCAAATAAACCAAAAAGCATCTTGCGAAACCACAATGCATAGCAACCTGCCTGACTAGTTGCCATGTACTTTGCCTTTGCGTTGTTCAATGCCACTGGCCTCTGTTTCTACTGAACCATGACGCATCTGTTGAGCCCAACGAGAATCAACACCTGAAAGTACTCCACCTATCATTAGCACTGTCAGCCCAATCTGAGTCCATGCAACCAATCAATCTAACTCCATCTCCCCTAACATAGTCCAAACCATAGTCCATTGTGCCCTGTAGGTACCTCAACACATGTTTTGTAGCCACCCAATGCAATCTCATGGGTTCCATCATAAACTGACTCAATGTGTTGATTGTTAAACAGATATTTGGCCTAGTGCTGACCAGATACATCAAAGAATCAATCAACTGATGATACAAGGTGTGGTACGCGAACTTAAAATCTAAAGCATGCAGCTTCTTCCAGTTGGTGATTATAGGAGTATCCATACGCTTGCAACCCTCCATACGGAATCTCCTCAAGATATCACATGCATACCTGCCTTGGCCAATAAAGATATGCCCATCCTCCTACCAAACCTCCAACCCCAAAAAGTAATGCATCAGTCCCATATCGATCATATCAAACTCTAAAGCAAGATCTCTCTTACAGTGTTGGATGAGTTTGTCCTCTCCTGTAAAATAAACAAATCATCCACATACAAAACCAGAATGAGTGGATCGTCACCAACCATAATGAAATAGAAGTTTGGATCTGCGTCACTCTTCTGGAAAACCATCTGCTGCAAGTAGGCATCTATTCTCTCGTACCATGCCCTCGGCACCTGCTTCAATCCATACAAGGCTTTCTTAAGCTTGCACAGATGAGACTCTGCCATGCACCTCAAAGCCCTGTGGTTGCTCAATATATGCCTCCCTTTGTATAACACCATTGAGAAAGGCGGTCTTCACATCCATCTGGTGAATCCTCCAACGCATCTCATCTACTAAAGATATCACTGCTCTAATGGAAGTATAACGAGCAATGAGTGCGAAGGTCTCCTCATAGTAAACTCCCTCTACTTGTGAGAACCCCCACACCACAAACCAAGCTTTGAACTTCTTCACGCTGCCATCCACAGCATGTTTGATCTTGTAGAGCCACTTGGAAGTCACCACATCCCCTCAAATCGCAGCATTACCTCCCAAACATCATTCTTCGTGATGGAGGCATACTCCTCCACCATGGCATCCCTCCAAATCTGCGAACTGATGGCCTCCTCAAAACTAGTTGGCTTTGTCTCCACAACATCTGCCACAAAGCCACCCAACCTCTCTGATGGTTTGCTCTCCCTCACTAACCACTTGAATTTCCCCACTGCCTCATGTGCTTCCTTCAGGGTATCACGAAGCCATCTCGCCTTCCTCTTCCCTGTAGTAGCCTCTTGTGTGATATGGAAAAATCATCAACTAGAGCCTCTCCTCCTAACAAGGAAGGCTCTACTATGAACAGTGGAGATCCTAGACTCTAAGATCCTGCACTTGACGACCCTACACCAGGTGATCCTGCACTTGGTGATACTGGAGTCTGAGAACCTGTAAGCCCTAAGGAAGGTGATCCTCTTGATCCTGGTGTACCACCTAATGATGTTGAAACCTATGGTGTGGCCCCCTGCTGAGGAGCTTGCTGCTCTACCTGATTAACCTCTTGAGACCTCCTCGAGGCCCCCTCCTCCTCAAATCTCACATCTCGCCTCTGAAGAACTTTCCTTTGTGCAAGAATATATATGTGGTAGGCCATGCTGGTCTCATTGCAACCCACAAGAATACCCTTCTCTGCAGTGGGTCCCAACTTCGTCGTGTGTGAATATGTAAGGCACCCAAAAATCTTGATGTGCCCAACCTCCAGCTTCTTGCCAGTAAACACTTCCTTAGTAGTCTTGCTCCCCAAGACTATGTGAGCTCCTGTTCTGCAAATATATTGCAATGTTACACACCTCGGCCCTCAAGAAGAAAGGTAATCTTTGATCATGCAACATCGCTCTAGTTGCACCCACTATGGCCCTATTCTTCCTCTCTACCACCCCATTCTGTTGGGGGTTATAAGGCACTATGTACTCCCTCTTGATGCCCACACTCCTACAAACTTAATCTTCATGGTGTTGAAATCACGATTGTCGTTACACCAAAACCCGCAGGTGTTGGTAAACGGACACATTGATAGAGTTAACAAATCCACAAGAGGTGGTTAAGCACATGTCACGAAACACACGGGGAGCATTGGTTTATCCAATGTCCAACAATCTCCCCCCCAGCGCGAGTCAAGTGTGATTCGAACTCGAGACCTTTGGCTTTGATACCACTTGTTGGAATCATGATTGTCGTTACACCAAAACCCGCAGGTGTTAGTAAATGGACACTTCGCTAGAGTTAACGGATCCACGAGAGGCGGTTAAACACATGTCACGAAACACACGTGGAGCATTGGTTTATCCCATGTCCAACACGTGGAGGTATACTCACCCCCATTATTTGATCTCAACACCTTGATCTTCTTCCCCGTCTAGTTCTCCACAAGAGCCTTAAATTCTTGGAACCTCTTGAAGACGACATCCTTGGTCTTCAGAAAGAAAATCCAGGTCTTCTTGGAGTGGTCATCAATTAAGGTCACATAGTACTCACATCCATTCAATGATACATGAGACATAGGACCACAAACATCAGAGTGTACCAAGTCTAAGATAGTTGCGGCTTTGTTGTCACTGATCGAGAAAGGTGTCGTAGTGCACTTTCCGAAAGCACACCCCTTGCATACATCATGATGCTCCATGTTGAACTTTGGTAAACCAGTAACCATCTCCCTCAGCATCCTGAAAGCTCCATGGTGCAAGTGGGCCATCCTCCTGTGCCATAGCTCACACAACTCACTGTTGTTGAGTCTGTGCCATCAAGGCTCTAATAGGCTGAAACATGAATCTGTATAGTCTCCCACATTGGACTCCAATAGGTCTAGCATACTCAACACTAGATCCCTGAGATATATCAACACTTGTCCCTTTCGAAACAACACCTTATACCCCATGTCCTCCAAGCTAGAGACTGATATCAAGTTCTTCTTCAGCCCCAGAACATAAAGAACATTTGTCACCTTCAGAAGAGGTAAAGACTCCCTCTAAAATGAGATTGTCCCCACTCTTGCTACTCTAACCTTGTTATCTCCAAGAACAACCTCCAAGTCAATACCATTCTCTAAGGGACTTGTGAAGTGCTCTCTCACTCCGGTCATATGGCAAGAAGCTCCACTGCCAACAAACCATGCACAAGGTGATGTAACATGAGTGGCTAAACTCACCACCAAGGCAAACTCTGTCAAATCTGGAAGTGAACTCGTCCACCTTTGCTAAAGCTAGAACTCGCTACTTCTTCTTACCCTTCTTATTGGGACACTAAACAATGTAATGACCCATCTTCCCAAGAGCAAAGCATTTTACTTTGCTCATGTCCTTCTCCTTCACCTTTTGCTTCCCCTTCTCCTTCTTTGCTCCACTTGAAGACCCCTTCTTGGCCTTCTTCTTGCCCTTCACTGCAAGGGCAACATTCTCTTCCTCACCTCCCCCACCACTCTCACTGCCCGCCTTAGCACTCCTCCTAATCTCCTCCCAAATGAAATTGTCCCACATCCTCCTCCAATCTGGAAGGTGCTCTCTGGCCACAATGCCATGTATGAATCCATCCCATTTCTCGGTGAACCCATCTAATGCAATCTTGACCATTGGTTCTCTAGGACAGCCTCTCCTACAGCAGCAAACTCATCCTTCACCTATGAGATCCTGGTGAGATATGAGGTCATACTGTCAGTCTTGATCACCTTGGTGTTTCTTAGCTTTTGCCTCAACACCATCTTCTTGTTCTCATTAGAACTCTCGTGTAATGTGACCAAGGACTCCCACATCTGATAGGAAAATCTCATCCCAGTCACATGAGGGAATAAGTGGTCCTTTACGACATCTAGAAGGATCCTCTTAGCCTTCACAATATTCTTGTTGAAGTCCACTAACTGAGCTGGATCAGTAGGTGGTTGCACATGAGCCTCAACAATGTCCCACACTTCAACTTCCTCTTGTAAAAGCATCATTCTTTGCTTACAAGGGCAAAAATTATCAACCCCTGCCCATCTGTACACTACCCTCAACCCTATTGCCATGACCCCCACACCAACAAATTAGAGTAATTATGATACTAAGCAATCTTCCCCCTCTTAACCAATAAATCTATGGGTTTCTCATTGAGGTTTAATTATTGTTGTTCATTGAATATGCAGAAGTTTTGCTTGTTAGTCTTTGTATCAACTAAAGCAAAAGTCTCAAATCTGAATTCTCTTTGGCTCTGATACCATGAAGAAAATTATAGGAGAATGTAGCCCAACACAGTTTTCATGTTTTGCATAGGTTAATGCCCAAACCCATCAGAAACATTTCACTGATATTTTATATCAGATTAGCATTTACATGAAAATAAAGAGCTACTCTACCATTTCTTTGCACAAGTAATACAAAGAAAAAAATAAGCACATATGAATTTAACACTTTATTTTGGTCAACTTTGTTGAAGTATGTAACTAGGTTTGATCTTCATGAATATGAAATGCACTCTTGATTCTTGTGTATTGTAAAAAGAAAGAAAATTATTATTATTACTTTTGTAGCATGGGTTTTGATGCTCAAGGTCAATTTTATTTGCAAATCAAGCACCCATTGAGTGCTTCTAGGTTTTGTCATTGAGTCAAGAAGTCAATTGAGTCATTGTCATATATGAAAGACACCATTGGGCATATTGTATCGTGTCAAGAAAATTGTTGTAAGTCAAAAAGTGTCATACGACTCCATCCAAGACAAGTCAACCTAGTCATCAACAAGTTAGCCTTCAAGGGATGACAAGTCGGCCTCACAAGCGCCATTCTACCACCATGATAAGCATATATATAAGAGGTACTCGACCTCCTTTGAAAGGCGTCCAATCAACTCATGGAAAAACAAGTGAGAGACCAAGAACAAGAGCGAAGAAAGAGAATATTCCAACGAAGAAGAAACTGAATTTTAAGGACTATTTTTGGGGCAAAATCTCTCACGTGTGAAAGAACTAGGGCAAATTCTATTGTAGCAAGGCCGAATTGCAACCACTACAAGGAGCTTAATCTAGTGTCAAAAAGGGTCAAGATTGCAAGTCGAATTGTCAAGGAAGAGAAGGTTGGACCAAGCGAAGGAGAAAGGAGGCAAGATTCACCATCATTTTCTCACACATGCCAACTAGGGTTTCTGCAATGAAAGCCAAAAATTGCAATCCTGAAGCAACAAGTTGAAATTCTGAAGAGAGACTGAAATTTGAAGCACTGGAGCAAGTTTGACTAGCATTAACTTCGTGTAGAAGTTGATCAAAGAAGAGGTTTGACTTGGTCTTGGAGGGGTTTTGATCTTAGGTCATAGGTCTTGGAAATAGTCATTTGAAGATTATATAAGAAGAGAAGAATTCTTGTGGGTTTTGGAGACGTTTTGGCCCTCGCTAGAAGCCTACATTTTGTGTCCTCTTGTCTCATTGATCTTCATTGTTTGGTAGATGTTTGATGATAAAAGAACACTATAATAATCAAGATAAGAAGAAGTTAACTACAAGTATATCAAGTAAAAACACATCACAAGTAGTTATCAACGTAAGAGAAATCGCCCTAATCTAGCTACTCTAGATTTCTCAACATGGTATCAGAGCAAAAGTGACTACAACAAGAAGAAGAGGCAACTTGAAGATCGTTTAATTAAAGAAGAATACACAAGGACCGAGTACAAGGAGATCATCTAGGAAGACTATCCATCACAAGGATCATATCATCTACACATCATCTTGAAGGAAGCAACTCTTGGAAGAAGAAGAAAACCTCAAAGACCATCACCTCCATTCAAAGAAAGACTCTACATTTGAAGCATTGGCGTCACCATCTAAGAAATCAAAGTGATCTCCCTCTCATCGAAGAAAGGATTACATCTCAAGCATACTTGAAGAAAGAAGGTCATCAAGGAAGTCATCATCATCCAAAAGGCATCTTGAATTATCAACATCGTCAAGAAGGCATCAAGTTGAAGATATCATCATCAAAGGAGCATTTCACTTGACAAATAAGTATTCCATATTTTTATGTCTCAATCTACAATGACTTCTTTCTGCAAGGAGAACAACAAATTGGTTGGGTCATCAAATTACCTTGCATGGAAAAAGAGAATAGATTTGATCCTCATAGAAAATGAAGTAAGTGAATATGTCACAGGATCAATCACCAAACCTCCTCAAGAGCAATCTCAAGCTCTATCAAAATACATGAAAGGAGAGATAAGGGCTCAAAGGATCCTCATTGAATCGATTAAGGATTTCCTTATCCCTTATGTAGCAAAGTTGAAGACAACAAATGAGATCTTTGAAAAGCTAGTCGAATTGTTCTCTGTAAGCAGTGCAGGAGAAATTATATCATTGAGAACCGAACTATATAAGATGAAGGTATCAAAAGAAGAAGGGGTAGCCTCATACCTTATGAGGTTATCTCAAATAAGAGATCAACTACAAGAACTAGGAGAAATAATGTATGATCGAGAGATGACCACCATTGTGCTCAATGCACTACCTGATGAATGGGGCAATTTTGTATCAAGCATCTATGGGAAGAAGGAAACTACCTAATTCAATGATCTATGGTCATTATGCAAGATTGAAGAAACTAGATTTAAGGCAAAGAACGATGTTGGATCAAGTGAACAAACTCAAGCATTTGCAGCTATGGCAAAGAAGAAAGAGAAGCCTTGAAAAGGATTTCAAAAGAAGATCGTCATGTCAAAGATTCAATGCTATGGATGTAATGAATATGGGCACTTCAAGAAGAATTGTCCTAAACTCAAAAGCGGCAACAAGAAGAGAAAAGAAAGAAATGAAGCCCATGTCGCTGAAGAAATAGAACCTGAAAAGAAGAAAGACAAAGGAGGAGGAAGTAAAGGACCTCTACTATGACTAAGATAACATCATATACTTAGTTCCTTTCAGTTTATAGAAGATAGTAGTTATGATAAAAAGCATCACATGTATGATAAGATGCATTATAGCAGAGATTGAGATGGCATCATCATAGAGTCAGGGAAAGATAGCTGAAGTAGAAGTTCATATGGTTGAAGCAATCATCATGATAGAAAGGAAGTAGATCGTGACATCTTCATTGGAAGTATAGAATAATAGGAGAAAGTCATCTAGCAAGATGGGAAAAGAAAGAGATCATTATACATCATCATCATTAGAAGAGAAGCATTTGCAGAATGAGGATCATCAAGATCCTCCATTGGAATCTTTATTAGAAGATTCATCTCTACTTAGAAGAAGCAAGTATCTTGCAGATAATCTACATTCCACCTTGTGTAGGATCCATAGTTTAGAAGGATTATGGTTGAAGCAATCATCATGATAGAAAGGAAGTAGATCGTGACATCTTCATTGGAAGTATAGAATAATAGGAGAAAGTCATCTAGCAAGATGGGAAAAGAAAGAGATCATTATACATCATCATCATTAGAAGAGAAGCATTTGCAGAATGAGGATCATCAAGATCCTCCATTGGAATCTTTGTTAGAAGATTCATCTCTACTTAGAAGAAGCAAGTATCTTGCAGATAGTCTACATTCCACCTTGTGTGGGATCCACAGTTTAGAAGGATTATGGTATGATGAAAAATATGTTCAGCATGTCAAGTTGAAGTATGTTCATCTTCAAGCAAGGAAAGGAAGTTGCTAGAAGGAAGTCTAAATGACCACAAGAAGGAAGAGGTATGTCTATTTGGTAATAGATAGATAGTCATGTGGCTGCAAATAGAATGGTTGAATGCTCTACCTCATGAGCATGACTGAAGAAGAAGGGACTCTTCCTTATGGATGATACATGAAGGTATGAATATAATGTACCTTGAACTCTTCTACAATTGATATGACCTCATGAAGAATATGAGGTGGTTGGCAATCATGGTTCCTATGATCAAGGGAACTATGTATAGAAGATCCTAAGGAAGCAATATGTGAAGAAAAATGAAAGAAGAGTTCGTGAAAGATATATCTATAGTCATGTAAGATAAGATAAATGATCAACATCAGATAACAAGAAGGATTAGTTATGACATCTCCATGGAGAAGGTATGAAGACCTTCCTATGTAATATGTATGCTCGAAAAAGAGAACCTTGATCATTTATGTCTTGGAGACGGATTCATATAGTATGCGAAAGGATGTTGATGTTGCAAGAAACTGATGTCATGACAAAAGGCCATCATAAAGATGGTAATGTTGATTTGACGTTCATCTTTGATTTTTGAGAAGACATACAGTTGGCTTGTATCAGGGCTACCGAGAGAGGGTTGTAGAATGTCATCTACAACTAGTACTCATGAGATTGGATGGAAGATCCTGATGGAAGCAAGACTTGGAAGAGGTAGTTGTATGAAGGATAGCCAGATGTGGACTAGAAGATCACTTCCCGGTGAAGAAAAAGATGACATGACTATTGGTTCAACGCTATGTTTCGTTGAAGGGAAGTGATGGAGAAGATGGTCGATGCCCTACGAAGAAGTTCTAGAAGAAGATAGCTGCATGGTGAAGAAATTGAAGTTCATGACATGATGTCGAAAGGAGGAGCTCTACAAGCAGTTGATAGTACCATGATCTCCATCGAGGAGCAAATGGTTGTTGTTGATAACAAATCCCTAGTTAAGAGGGAGATTGGGCAAGTCCCTAGGTAAGAGGGAACTTGGGTATATTCCTTTTATAGGAATGAAATGATCCTCCCTAGTTGATAGGGAAAGATAGACACATCATTCTTGTCTTCTTTACGAAGAAAGAATGGAGGATTGGGTAAGCATCTAGTTTCCGATACTCTTTGAGGATGAGGTAAGGCATCCAATAGATAAGAGTAGTTGAAAAGGAAGTTCCTTGAGGATGTGTTAATCCAAGATAGGAATGGTCCTAGAAGGACATACCTTGTGAACATTCGGATGGGGTATGTGCCTTGAGAGACAATGATGAAGGTGTCTATAAGTCAATGTCTCCCCAGCATTGTGCTCTGATCTCGTGAAGACATAGAGTTGTTGGTCAAGGCCTTGCTATGTGACAATGTTGGTTAATATGATGAGATGCAATAATATAAGTTGATAAGATAGCTTATGAGATGGCTTACCAATCTGACTCTTCTTATGAGAATTTTTTAGTATGAGAATGTCCAAGTACCTTGTATGTTTTATGAATACCTCCCTAGTTAAGAGGGACCGTTGAAGTATGCAACTAGGTTCAGTCTTCATAATATGAAATGCAATCTTGATTCTTGTATATTGTAAAAAAAAATATTATATATATTATATATATTATTAATTTTGTAGCATGGGTTTCATGCTCAAGGTCAATTTTATTTGTAGATCAAGCACCCATTGAGTGCTTATAGGTTTTCTCATTGAGTCAAGAAGTCAATTGAGTCATTGTCATATATGAAAGACCCCATTGAGCATATTGTATCAAGTCAAGAAAATTATTGTAAGTCAAAAAGTGTCATAAGACTCCCTCCAAGACAAGTCAACGTAACCATCAACGAGTCAACCTACAAGGAAAAACAAGTCGGCCTTCAAGGGATGACAAGTCGCCCTCATAAGGGCCATTCGACCACCATGATAAGCATATATATAAGAGGTACTCGACCTCATTTGAAAGGCATCCAATCAGCACATGGAAAAACAAGAGAGAGACTAAGAACAAGAGCGTAGAAAGAGAAGATTCCACAGAAGAAGAAACATAATTTTAAGGACTATTTTTGGGGCAAAATCTCTCACACATTCGAAAGAGCTAGGGCAAATTCTGTTGCAGCAACGTCGAATTGCAACCACTACATGGAGTCGAATCTAGTGTCAAAAAGGGTCAAGATTGCAAGTCAGATCGTCATGGAAGAAAAGGTTGACCAAGTGAAGGAGAAAGGAGGCAAGATTCACCATCAATTTCAAACACCTGCCAACTAGGGTTTCTGCAATGAAAGCTGAAAATTGCAGTTCTAAGCATCAAGCCGAAATTCTGAAGAGAGGCCAAAATCTAAAGCATTGGAGCAAGTTTGATTAGCGTTGACTTTGTGGAAGAGAAGTTGATCAAAGTAGAGGTTTGACTTGGTCTTGGGTCATAGGTCTTGGGAATTTGTCATTTGAAGATTCTATAAGAGGAGAATAATTCTTGCAGGTTTTTCTCTCAAGAGGAGAGGTTTTGGCCCTGGCTAGCAGCCTACATTTTGTGTCCTCTTGTCTCATTGATCTTTGTTGTTTGGTAGTTGTTTGATGATAAAAGAACACTATAATAATCAATATAAGAAGAAGTTAACTACAAGTATATCAAGTAAAAACACATCACAAGCAATTATCATAGTAAGAGAAATCACCCTAATCTCGTTCCTCTAGATTTCTCAACAAACTTGACCCTGGAAAAACCCCACAGTGGGGAAAACCAGTGTTGGAGAAGGATTTTATTTTTGCTTGTTTAAAAATTTCTTAAAACAAAATGCAATAAGAGATTCTACTTTATCTCTTCCCTTTTGAAGCATCTATGAGGTTCTTTTACACGAATTTCTAGACTGATATTTGTACCCATAGTTTGCCCCCTTCAGTGAAGAATACAGTCTCTTAACAACTTCTTCTATGCTGGAGATTACCCACTAAACAATCAATAGTCTCTTCTCTAAAATGCACGGGTCACTTGCACCAATAGCAAGCCTCTCCTTCATAATCAATACACTGAACATGGCCTTAAATTGTACGTTGTTCCAGCTCAGAAAGGGACCCGAAATTCATGTTGAATAGGGCCTGAAATTTTTGTTGAGGGTGCCCAGAATTTCGCTGTCAAAGAAACCCGCTGCCAAAACTCTTGTACACTCAAATTGTGACTGAACATGCCTCTAAAGAGGCACTCAACCTATGTATACAAGTTGAGTGTGATTGTCTTCTTAACTTCAAACTCTTTCCTTGACTTAGATGCAGCCTCCAAGAGAATTGAATTGTGGTCTTCCACCTATTTTTTCATTGTAGAGTTGCTTTAAACTCTCCTCCTTTCTCCTTGTTCCACTCCCCAATGCTCTCATGAGAATAATGAATGAGCTCAATACTCCTTTTCTCCCTTTTTGTCTTCCTTTAAAATAGAGAACCCTAAACCTTGAAATCAAGGGTTGAGATTAAACCTTAGCTCACTGAAAGCAATGGTTGAGATCAAACCCCTACTTGACCCCCTCCTAATGTGGTCCCCCTCCTTTCTATTAATTAGCCTCCTAGTACTTTTAATGTTTTAGTACCATGGTCACTTTTTCCTCGTAAAATCACTTTTAGAATATAAAAGTCACTTTAATAATATAAAGTGTACTTAGTACTTTTTCAAATGAAGTAACTTTTAAACCACATGTGACTTTAATAACTTAAAGAGTTGAAAAAACTAGGGCAAAGTAATTAAGTGATTTCTCTTTGTTAGATAATTGCTTGTGAATGCTTTTTTTACTTCTTAGATTAGGATCTTCTTTTACTTATGTTATTATAGTGTTCTTCTTCATCAAATAGCTACCATTGCATAAACCATAAAGAGACAAGAGACGCAGAATGTAAACACTTAGTCAGGGCCACAACCTCTCCCACTTGAGAGGAAAACCCAAACGAATTCTTCTTATAGAGACTCCAATTGACGAATACCAAGACCAAGACACTTGACCTATTTGCTACTCCAAGACCAAGACACAAAGCTTCCTTGAAGAGATCCTTCTTGCTTTAGTCAACAATAGTCAAACCTCCGCTCTTTCCTTCTTCTCAGTTACTCTTCAGAATTTTGATTTCCTTGACACTGCTTCAAACCTACAACCTTTTTTGGCCCTAATTCAGAAACCCTAGCACATGCAAATGACCTTTCTTATGCCTTGATTTTCTTCGCTTTGGTTGGAGATCTATTCCTTGGCAACCCGGTTTGTAATGAACCTTGATTTTCTCCTTGCTTTGACCTACAAGTTTCACAACAAGAACTCGGCTTCTTCTGCAGTGGATAGCACCCTTTTTCCTCACACGTGTGGAGTAGATTATCCCAAAACAAATAAAAAATTATGTTCTCCTTCCTTTGCTAGGATATAGGTCTCCTTCTATGATTCTCGCACTTCTTTAATGCAGACTTATCCTTGACCGAATTGCTTGCCTTAAATGAGATACAAGTTGCCTATATATAGTGATTTGCCCATGCTTATAAGCCGACTTGTTAGAGGGTAAGCCGACATGCCTTTGTTTCGTCTTGAAGGGCCTTCTTATACTTTTAATGAGTCATACAAAAATGTAACTTGCCCAAGAAGGGTTCTTCATACATGACATTGACTCAATTTGACTTTTATGACATGATGACAAAACCTAAAGGCTCACAATGGGAGCCATAACTAAAAATAAAATTCTTTGCTCATGAAACCCATGAGACAAGCATTACAATAATAATTTTATTTTTCTTCTTTACATCAATTACATAAAATCACAATTACACATGTTATTATGAAGACTGAACCTAGTTACACTTTTCAACACTCCCTCTTAACTAGGGAGGTATTTGTAATGGTACTTGGACATTCTCAATCTAAAGAATTCTCATAAGAAGGGTCGAATTGGTAACCTATCTGTTTAGCAACATATCAACTAGCATTGTCACATAGCAAGGCCTTGACTAAGAGCTTTATCTCTCCACAAGATCTGAGCTCAATGCTGGCAAGACCAATGATGTATACACACCCTCATCATTGTCTCTCTCAGAACACACCCCACCCGGGTTCTCAAGGTGTGTTCCCCCAGGACTATTCTTATCTTAGATTCCCAATCCTCAAAGAATATCAGTCCTCTACGACTACTCTTATCTTGGATGCCAACTCATCCTCAAAGAGCATCGGATGCCAGGTGTTTACCCAATACTCCATCCTGTCTTCCCAAGTGAAGACAAGAATGATGTGTCTATCTCTCTCCTCATGGCCTTCATTAAGACTTACGATTGTTAGTCTTGGTCTGGTGCATGACACATGAGATAGAGAACCACAACTGTCACTCCCTCTTAACTAGGGATGACCAACCCATTCCATAAACGAATGTACCCAAGCTCCTTATTACATAGGGACTTGACCAAGCTCCCTCTTGACTAGGGACTTGCTTCCAACAGCTCTCTAGGTGGAGATCATGGGACAACCAGCTGCTTGTAAAACTCTTTTTGATGTCATGAATTTCTTCTTTGTCATAGAGTCTACATATTTTGGGACTTCTTCATAGGGAACAGACCATCCATCACTTTCATCCATGAGTCAATCATGTCATCATCGAAAAGTGATCCATCAGTCCATATATGGCCTTCCTTCACGCCATGCTGCCTTCTTTCATGCCATGTTTCCTGAAGGAACTTTCTTTCTGATACATGGTCAACAGTGGTGGAAGACATCCATAGCTCTTCCCTTGGCAACCCTGCATAAGCCCATCCAAATATTTGTTCAAAAATAAGAAATGAACACTTACATCAAAATTACCTTTGTGATAAGATTGATTTTTTTTTAGAGAGCTGCGCGCGCTCCTGCTCTGCAACAGCCGACTGCTCCAGCGCGTCCCAGGCATCTGCACCCATCCGTCCATCCAGCCTCATCAATGGAGGCCAGCGGGGACCTTGATCCCCCTCCTTCACCGCCTCCAGAGGTGTTAGCCTTCAGATCAATGATAGATGCTGGTCCAAAGCGCCCACCCTCAGCTTCTCAACAGAAGTTCGTAAAGAAACTGGAAACGATTCCATCGGTAGCCCTACCAGAAGAAGAAACTTGTAAAGCTGCGTTGAACCTTGCGGAGAGAGGCCTTATAGGTCAGTTCACTGGCCTTTGGCCATCTCCCAAGTCGGTGGATGAATGGACCCAAAGGAACTCGAAGCCCCTAATCAAAGGAGTTAAAAGTTATTTTGTAGGCAAGGGTTTCTTTGTGTTTGTCTTTGATAACCCAAATGACAGAGGTTTAATCTTTAGAAATGGACCGTATTTCATGGGGCCCCAGGGTCTTTACCTAAACAAATGGTCCCTTGATTTCGATCCCACCCAGGACATTCCCTCTGTTGTCCCGGTCTGGGTTAGGCTCCCACATTTACCTCTTCATTGCTGGAACCAAAAATCCCTACAGATCATAGGTAACGCACTGGGAAAATACATAGATCAAGCAGCGAGAAAAGACAAGTACTCATGCGCCCGTATCTGTGTAGAAGTGGACCTAGAAGAGGGGTTACCAGAAGCTATCAAACTCACTGTAGTTGGGTGGACGCATGTCCAAGAGTTGGACTACGAACAGTTACCCTTTAAATGCAAACATTGCCATGGCCATGGCCACTTTGCAAAGAATTGTAAAAAGAAAGCAGAGGAGCAAGCAGACAAACAGAATGGGGAACAATGGACCCTAGTCCAGAAGAATGTAACCTCAAAAAAAGGCACAGGCAAAGGCAACATGGACGGAGGCCCAAGCAGTACCAAAGCTAACCAGGAAACGCAAGTAAATCCAAAAGGGACAGATAGTGCTCAAAACAATCAAGTTACCCTACCCCAGGAGAATGAGGCAGACACTCCACCTTCAAACAAGGAGGAAGGGGAAGCAATCCAAACCGAGGCCATCCAAGGCAACCCCTCCAATCCCTCATATGCAGAGATAGCAAGGAAAAAACCAGTTGAAAGCTCTGGTTCCTCGGAGGATGAAACCTACGAGTGACAAACAAAAAAAGCTGGAAGGAAATCTCGCAAAGAAAAGAGGAAGGAGGAGACAGAAAGACGCAAAACACAAAGAAGCCAAGCAACCATAGAAATGTCTATTGGGCGAAATATTAGACCAAGGCCTTCCAAGGGAGGCCTCAATACTCCCTCAGGTAAGTAATGAATCTTGTCTCTTGGAACTGTAGAGGATTGGGGAATCCCTCCAAAATAGAAGCAGTTAAGGATCTTATGAAAGCAGAGCCCTCAAATATCCTCATGCTTCAGAGACCAAAATAGAAGGCCAAGCCCTTCTAGAGATCAGCAGTTCAAAGTGGAATAAAAGAGCAGGCAAAGTTGTTAGCTCAAGGGGAACTTCTGGAGGGCTGGCAACTCTATGGAACGATGACCTTTTTCATCTGAAAAACCATAAGGAAACACAGCACTGGATCCACGCGGAATTGATGCACAAAGCAAGTAAGTTGTCTATTTCCCTTTTCAATCTTTATTTTCCAGTTTCTTATTATGAAAAGCGAGAATGCTGGAACTCCCTTTCAGCCTTCTTGGAGCAGTCATCCCCCAGCAATATCATCACAGCAAGAGATCTCAACATCATTATGAAAGCAAAAGAAAAGAGGGGGGGGATAAGCAAAAGAGATCCCATGTTAGACGAGGTGAAGGAACTCTTTCAGTGTTGGGATCTTCTGGACTTCAATCCTATCAGAGGCATTTATACCTGGTCCAATAACAGAGTGGGATCAGATCACATCTCAGCACGATTAGACAGATTCATGGTACAAAGCTCCATAATGATGAACAAAAAGATAATCATCACTAAAATCCTGCCTAAACTTGCTTCTGATCATAAGCCTATTCAGCTACTCTTGGAAGATGAAGAAGAACTGGGGCCTATTCCATTCTGGTTCAGCCCTCTATGGATCGAGAAGGAAGGTTATATAGAGACAGTGAAGGCAGCTTGGGCCAAAACTTTCAAGGGATCCCCAAGCTATGTCTAGGAGCAAAAATTGAAAGCCACTAAGCAGGCTCTGAAGAACTGGATAAAGAGACCAGCCCCCTCTCCTACTGAGCAAAGAAAGGAGTCAGTCCATTCATTGCAGACTCTGCAAATAGAGATGGAAAACAAAGATATCACAACTGAGTTGCTGGAAAAAGAAACAAAAGCTCAACGTTCTGCTCACCAAACTTTCAGAAAGGAGGAAGAATATTGGCGACTAAAATCTAGAAGTTTGTGGTTGAAGGCTGGAGACCGAAACACCTCCTTCTTCCACCGACAATACAGAGCGAGATTGACAAGGAATCACATAGCAGAAATCAAAATAATAGAGGGCACTGTTTGCAAAGGTTTTAACCAAGTCAAAGCAGCCGCTGAAACCCACTTTAGGAATCTTTACAGAGAAGAAACCCACAGAAATAATGAGGAAGCCACTAATTTCATCGCCAACATCCCTTCTCTTATTAACCCTGAAGAAAACGCAGCTCTCTGCAGGCCAATTACGGAGGAGGAAATCATAAATGTTATCTGGTCCATGGATGCAGATAAGGCTCCCGGGCCTGATGGATTTACAATCCATTTCTACAAGTCTTGCTGGAATCTTATCAAAGCTGATCTCTGCAAAATGATAGGCTGGTTCATGAAAAAAACCAAGATAGGCGAAGGAACCAACTCCACTTACCTTGCTCTAATCCCCAAAGACACCAATCTGGAGACATTCGCAAGATTCATGCCCATTTCGTTGTGTAACGCGTCATATAAAATCCTGGCTAAACTGCTAGCAAACTAGATGAAGCCGCTGTTAAAAAGACTGATCTCCCCTCCTCAAGGCGGTTTCGTGGAAGGCAAGCATATTCTAGATAATGTAATCTAGGTACAGGAGATCATTCACTCTAGCAAGCAGTGGAATGAAAAAGGCATGTTGATTAAATTAGACATGGCTAACGCCTTCGACAGAGTGGACCGCTCTTTCCTCAGCAATGTCCTACTCTCATTTGGCTTTTCGACCCAATTCGTAAATCTCATCAAAGCTTGCATCGACAAACCATGGATCGCCCCTTTAGTCAACGGTCGCCCCACAAATTTCTTCCAAACCCAGAGAGGCATCAGGCAGGGATGCTCCCTCTCCCCATTCCTGTACATCATAATGGTAGATTCCCTCAGTTGAAAACTCACTGCAAAAAGACTAAACGGAAATATCCCGGGTCTCAAACCGTCCCATGGAGTTGAAGCCTTGAACCACGCTCTATTCGTTCACGATTCCCTTCTCCTTGGTGGAGCCTCCATTGGAATCGCCAAAGCCATAAACACAGTTCTCAAAAGTTATTGTAGAGCCTCAGGGGCATTAATAAATGAGAATAAAAGAGAAGTTTTTAGCTGGAATATAGATCAGAGGGAGCTCTCCAGTATAACCACTCTCCTCGGATTCAAAGGACAAGCAACATGGGATAGATTCAAGTATCTGGGCCTTCCCATTATATCAGGAGCCAATAAAAGAACGCTGTGGAGTGAAATAATTTCGAAAATTAAAACAAAAATTGCAGCGTGGGGAGGCTATTGGCTGACGAAGGGAGGTAAAGTAATTTTAATAAAAGCCATGCGCTACCAATCTATCAGGCAACGTTTCTCCTAGCACCAAGAAATGTGTCGGAGCAAATATCCAAACTGCTTAGAGACTTCTTGTGGCAGGGAGGAAAGGGAAATGAAAACAAAATTCATCTGGTGAATTGGGATGTGGTGAAATAAACAAAGGCAGAAGGAGGGCTGCAAATTAGAGATCTAGCTCTTGTCAATTCAACGCTGGGAGGAAAGATCTTGTGGAAGCTGATCCACGAGCCCTCCCACCCGGTTAGTGTATTGCTGCGCACTAAGTACAGACCCAACAAATCCCTCAGTAATCTTCAGAACGCAAATACAGTCAATAGCACGCAGGTGTGGAAACTTTGCTGCAGGAGCAGCAAGTTCTTCAACAAACAGGTTTACAGGATCCCCGGCAACGGCAAACGCACCCACCTGTGGCTTGACAGTATTATGGGGAAAGAACCTCTGGAGAATAATGAGGACATAACTGATCTCAAGGACTGGCTGAAGCAAGCAGGAGTCAACACCATATATGAGCTATCAAACTGGGATCATCGTGGAGATTGGGCAGGATGGGATTTTCATGGACTCCCAGCCCAGTTATCACATCAACAAACCCTGCTTGAAGATCTACTGGAGGAAGCAGCCCCTGTCAATAGATCCATGAAAGACAAATGGGGTTGGGGTCAGTCCGGAGTCTACACCACAACAGCATAATACAGAGCATTGCAGGCCTCAAGAATTAGCAGACAAACTCCGGCTTTTTGGAAGAATGTCTGGGACCCCCTAGCCCTACCAAAAGTGAATTTCTTCTTTTGGACCCTGGCTCATAATAAACTCCTAACTGGTGATAACTTGGAAAAAAGGAATATAGCAGGGCCGCACAGATGTGCGTTATGCAGCAACAATTACGAAACAGCTCAACACCTTTTCTTGGAGTGCAATTTTACAAAAGAGGTATGGGGAATTATTTTACATGAATTTCAGATTATACTGCCTTCACAAATCTCTGTTGCAGAACTCTATGCCACATGGAGTTGATTCTATTCCCAGTACATCCCTTCCAAATCATTCTAGAGTAAAATTTGGACAACTATCCAAAAATATGTTTTTGGCAGCTGTGGCTGGCTCGAAATCAACAGATTTTCAAAGAGATGAGGCACTCTCCTCTGCAAGTAGCAACAAAAGCTAAATCCTTTCTCCTGGAAGCAGCCCAACAACAGTATTTCAAAGAAGACCCACTGCTACTGCCAGAAGAAAAAAGATGGCTAGGCCCGTTAGAGCCCTGCCCGCATAAGCAACTCCTCTCTCCACAGAAGGCAAATCAAGAATGGCGCATAAGAGATGAAGATGACAAATTCCAATCATTGTGGCGGTCACAAAACTTAACCACAATTTTCTTCGATGGAGCGTCTAAAGGTAATCCCAGAGCCGCTGGTGCTGGGGGGTCATCTACTCTTCGGATGGGACTTCAAAAGACTGTTTCAGCTGGGGGTTAGGCCAGAAATCTAACAATCAAGCAGAGATCCTTGGGCTACTCAAAGCTTGCCATATTGCAAGAGACAAAGGTGCCAAAGTCCTCCAAGTCTTCGGAGATTCAGAGTTAATAATAAAAAACCTAAAGCTGGGGAATTTATTTAGCAATGCCAGCCTCAATAAAATATTGGACAGATTGAAGAGAGTTCTTCTAGACTTTGACACATGTAAGTTTTATCATATTCTTAGAAAGTCAAACCGTGAAGCTGATCAGATGGCAAACAAAGGCAGCTCTCTGATGAAAGGACTGCTAATTGTAAACAATGAAAGCATTGTACAAATGCCCTAAAAATCTAGCAGAACATAATCAGCAACAGTTAGAAATCTGCAATATAATAGGAACAGCTTGAGCAAAGACCCAAAATTTTTTCAAATAAATAAAAATCATAATCGTTTTAGTTAAAAAAAAAAAAAAATATCAATTTAAGAAACTCAAAAACCTTTACACTAATTAGATTTTGCAATCACTATATTTAAGATTTACGCTTCCATATCTTTTATGTTGGATACCCATGGAAAATCTCCAACTTAAACTACCATGTGAACAAATTTGATAAAAAGCAGCCAAATGGTTAATCCATTACCCTAATACTCCATTAATATGTCAACAATTATTATGTCGATCAGTTGTCATTATTATTAAGCGATTTAAGTTATTTTTTTAAATGCCCAGATTTACGCGTGGCTGCCAAGGTCCAGTCACGTATACTCTGAACTTTTCTCTACTTTTAATGAGTATAAATTCTATAGGATTACTAGGGCCAGTCGCGATACCCTCTACCTTTTTTTTGTTTTTAACTACTACGGAGTGTCTGCGGGAAAAGGATTGGTTGACCTCACTTGTGCCCGCATATACCTACCAGAAGTTAAGAGGAGTCAAAACGACACTCGTTCACAGTTCAAGGAAGCGCAGCCCGGGAAGAATTCAATCGCTGTGAAAGGTTAGTTGCAAATCTCATAACCCTTTTCACTGTTCTTTTTAAAATTTTCGTATGGAATTTCTTATCCTGTATTCACAAAACTCTCACGAACTCTATTTGTTATAAGGATTGATGAGCTCAACCAACAAAATTCAACTGTAGATTCAGTACCGAATACAGGGAGCCAACTTTACAATCTGTTAATTTAATTGATATCCATTCAGATTTGGATGTTCAGTCTTAGGGCAGATGATCAAGCCCACTGCCTGTGCTCATCATGTAGAAACCCTGGATCCCAGAGTTACTGGGGCCCTAGTTCTCCTTAATGATTATTTGGAATTTGGGTTTGTTTTTGGTGGCTAATATCTGCTATTTTCTATTTTTCTAAATATACTCGTCCATCGGAAAAGAGATAATTTTTTCAAGTAATATATCAGGAATAAAATGTAGTAGATAACTACAACATGCTCAGCCATTCTTTCCAAAAATGATCACTATAAATTTTGTGTTTAAAGAAAAACTTTAATTCGTGGCTGATTCATGTAAATTAAAAGAAAGATGGCGAGGTTATGCTATTTGATGATAAATAACCCACGACAATTTCCTTTCCGCTTTGTGTCAACAAGGTAAAGGAAATTCATTTTACATTGTTCTGCCGAATTCTACGCCTTTTTGGTGTAGAATAAGTACTACTAGCCATCCTCCTGAACTTCAAAAAGTGAACTATGGTTCCGCAATATTATAGATCACCATAGTTACAACTTACAAGTAGGATAAATATAGGGACCCGATGAATCAATATGGAGATTTTGCTACGATTTCCTGAGGAGCAATAGAATGCCAGTGTGTCAGTCCAGGGTACCTTTCGTCACTTGACCTCAAATTGTCAAATGGGAAATTATCCAATTAATTTTCCTTGTCAAACTCTTGCGTATGGCAGGGTGGAATTGTTATGACATTGGTCCAAGACTTATGTCGAAATTGTCAGATGGAAAATTATCCAACTAATTATCCTTGTCAAACTCTTGCTTCTGGCTGGGTAGGATTGTTATAACATTGACTTCCAAGAGTCATGTAGGTGTTTCTTGATCTTTGGTTCAAGTACACAGTACAATAGTATATCATGTTAGTTTATAGTGTATTGAATCTACCTGTTTTCTCATACAATGTGGCAACAAGTATCGCTCTTTACTACCGAAGCATAAATTGACACGCAGAGAGGAAAGGGCAACTACAGAATTAAATTCTAACTGAATTAAAGGATTCACAGGTGAACCACTCAATGATGAGGGTATGCCATTAGCAATTTGGTGTTTTATCTACACAGTGCTTAAGATGGAAAAATGCTTCACAAGGAAGACATTCCAAACACGAGGTTGTGAATTACAAGTGCAGCTACTGCAGTTTTTCAAATTCCTTTATAACAGAGTCCCATCTTCTTACATCCACTTGTTGAAACCATGTTCCAAGTTTGTTCCAAACTATCTTGATCAATAACTTAAGTTGCTATACATATTTGAGCTTTTCTTATATGAGAGAATCAACAGGTAGTATGTGCGCAATGACAAAATGTTTCTGTTACCTTGATTAACTATAGTAACGGATGTAAATAGAAGCCTTCAATTTTTATAATGCTCTGGGACTACACTTCTGATGAAAATTCTGGGATTACACTTCTGATGAAAATGCAACAACATGATTGTTTGCTACATATGTATGGAAATGCTGATGTTGTCTCATTTTTCTAACGTTTGTCACTGGCTGTCAGTTTGCATGGTGTATTTCTATTTTCATTTTTCATGTATTATACATTTGATTGCATGATTTTCTTTGCCCAGAGGAAAGGAAGAAAGAGAGGAGCAAAACAGGAACATGGCTGCACGCAGTGGATCTCCTGCAAGTGCTTCTGAAAAAAAGCTGAGCAATTTTGAGAATGAGTTGCTGGCTTTTAGTGCAGAGAACCTGCAGAATAACATGAAAGTTACCTATTATAGGTATATCTCTTACAATGCAACTTTATATAGTATAATTACTCATTTTTCCTGACCAGTGAAAACATCGCCAATGAGTCCAATGGAAGCATCTTTTTTTGTTTGGTTTAGAAGAGTTCTTTACAAGGCATTGCATGCTGGCTGAAATTCATCTGTGTTAGTGATTACAAGATTGTAAGGTCCACTATGGGAATACCATTCAGTCTCCCCAAGGGTAGACTGAGATTCTCAGCTTTCTAAACTGTCAGAATTGATTGTGATAAAATTACATGAAACAAAAAAAATGAAAATCCTATTCGAATGATGAAAATTTGTGTAGCCCCACATTTATAAGCACCTTGATATTACTATTAGTTTATTTAGAAATCTTGGAAGACAAGGATTTACATCTGGTATAGTCAGTGAAATTTCCCCATTCGTGGTAGGCAAGAAAATATGGGTGTTCAAATGCCATGACGCTTATAGTGGATGGAGTGCAAGCAAGTATTCATGAAACTGAACTATAAATTACAGGAAAATAGGTAGTTGTGCAAGTAAGAGCCATGGATAATCTTAGTAATCATTGTAATCTTATCCTGCAAATGAACAGTAGTTCTTACCATTAATCTTTTAACAGGCCATGTATAGAAAGATGAGAGATTTTTCATATCCACATTTAGACAAAAAATCTACAGTACTGGATCAGCAGGGACAGGAGTCTGAATTGATGGATCCCCATTTCAGATCCAGATCCGCCTTGCAAATGGATCCTGATTGATGAGAGATGGACCCTGATGGTCCAGAAATGGATCCTGGAAAAGGGTGCTGGATTATGAAAGGAGAAAATGTATCCTGCACCATTGGGGCCCCCACCATGTATGGATCCCAAACTAAAAGGCCTCATTTAGGGTTAATGCCACTTTGTGGAACCCAAGGGCAAAGATATCTACAAGAAGATCTCTTCCCCCTTCCAAAACACATCTAACATGCTCGAAAGATTTAGTAGCTGAGGGCTCTGTTCTAACTATGTTCCCTGGGTACATGAACATCCCACACTGGGTACATGAACAGTTTTCATTTCGCTCTTCCTTATATAAAAGGAATGCATATATGCTTCTTTTTAGTTCCTTTATCCTTCCGTTATGATCTTTCCAACTTGTTTAGAGGCCTTGCACATTCATGGAGAAATCTGTCTTCAAAGGCCTTCAAGGCTTCAATAGATACATAGGAAATTGGAACATGATGCTTCCCTCTGTAGTATTTGTTTTGACTTCCTCCATCTCTTTCAATTTTTCTAGCATGTTTTATAGTACATATCAGAATGTTTTTCTGGTTTCCAGCCTTTCAACAGCTGTGATTTGCCAGTCTAACATTGGAATGGACACAATAATTGCATAGCAGTTTCTGATTATGTCGTTGCAAGCATGACATCTCTTGACTATTTTGATCCTTTTTTAAGGTTCCATGGTAATAATGAGAACTACAATGGCAACCATCTTGCCAGCGTAGCATTGTATATAGTTTTATTGTCCTCCGTAACATTCAATATAATGTTCGTTTCAGTCAAATACCTACCTTATTTCATCTTCCCAGCTAACTTCTGCAACATTGCACTTGTATTTGTGGGTGTGATCTATCTCCTACGGGAAATACATGTACCCTGCTCTTTATCTATATCCAACAGCATCCAAGTTCATCCTTTGACCTGTTTCTTTATTGCTTTATTCATCTTAATTATGTTCCAAGCAATTACCAAATGTGGCATGAATATTTTACAACATGACATAATTTCCATCATTTTGTGGATCTAACTCAAAAATGTAGTTGTGAGGCCACAGATTCTATCAGCCCTATATATTGTGGCAAAGATTTTCATGCAGCTGATCCAGGGTTTATTGGAATTTTGTTAACCAAGTGCTACACCTCATCCAGGTGCTCAGAATGGCAAAGAAGATCAACCATGCATGCATAATGCTCCAGTTCTTTTTCCATGTGATGATCCAGACTCGTGCAAAATAAGTGTTTCCAGGCACACTTCACCAAGCCTTGATGGATGAAGATGCTATCAAATGTAGCATTGCCCGGCAAGGTGCCAGCCTCTTTTCATTTCTTCAAGAGTAGGAAAGCCTACTGTTCAAGCCCATGCACTGTATATCCTAAGATCATTGCATTTGTGATACCGAATCTCATCTGGGCATTCTATTACAGGCCTGATGCGCATCATTTTGGTACCATATTTCAGGCAGATTTACAAGGAAACTGCCTTAAAACCATCAGATTGAAATCCCTTGCTAATTATGCATTTGTGGTGATGCCATGTCCCAAAGCTGCCAATTTGACACTTGCTGGAAGCACACAGGGAAATGTCTCCAAACGCTGCTTTGTGTCTGTCAATTACATTTTCTGAGCTGGGGCCTCATAGAATGCCCACTCTTCACATATCCCACATTCATGGCATTTCCTTAAAGAGCTTTACTGCAAATATCCAGGAAATATTTGGCAGCATTCTAGGAAACAACATTATGTCTAGGCAAAATTTCAAATACTGTGAGATTCCTATATGTTTCTACATTTGACATATATGTCTACAAGGCACTTCCAGCTTTAACATCAGAATGTAACCTGCTTCTAATTTTGTTCTCATGGATTTCCTTGCCATCTACAAGAACTTCCAAATTGGCACACAACAGCGAGAACATCAAGTAAGAATACCCCTACCCTACATATTCAACGCCTTGTCACTGTATCCATGGCCAGTACAAACATCAATTATAGCAGTTCATGAGGTCACATTCAGTTCAGAAACCTGTCAAACGCTTCCTGCGCCTTGACCAAATTCCTGCACTTGGAATACAATGCAAAAAGCTTGGTTGCTAAAATTATATTCTCATTGAATCAACCTTCAGATGCCAATCATGAGGGCATGAACGAGTTAAATGATTCCCTTGCTTTCTCCCTCACATAATCCTCAAACACACAGAGGTAGGTACACCATGGTATCCCAATGCCTGCCTTCAACAGAGTTTGGAACTCATCTTTAATTTGCAAGAGCTTCACGATAGTCCCACATTGATTATATCCTATGATTATGGCATTCCGTGAGTCTCAATCCCTTTTAGGCATTTAATCAAATGTTTGTCATGCAAACTCCAAACATCCGCATGTTGCATACATAGTAGAAAACTCTGTGGTTGAAATCCACTTTAGATCATATGGGCATTGACTCTCTTTCCCTCCAACAATGTTTTTTGTATTAATGCAGCCCTGCAACAGAGAGTTGGAGATATCAAGGGGAGCATGAATCATTGGTTGGACGATATACGCAAATTTTAAGGCCTCTTTCAAGTAGATCTCCATACAGAGTCCAACAATATTTTTTTTGACTAAAACTGGAGGATTCATATGAGTAAAATCTGTGTTGAGAGGACACAACAGAAGTGCAAAAAGTTTGAAAATATAGCCAGATGAGCCTATCCAATATTTCTGGCTCAGGGAGAGTATTGATCATAACTATTGTAGGTGGATACATATATTTGAAAATGAGAGCACTGAAGAGGTAGTGTTAATTTTCCTTCAAACCTAGCACCTGGCGGTCAATTGACCTAGCAGATTACAAATCTATTGAATGAGTGCACAGCTAGGAAGCAAAAACATAAGCAATCTCATAAAAATGACAATAGATTCTGCCAAGTCAAATCAGTTCATTATTGAAAATATTTAGAACCTACTTGGGCTCCCATTCTGGGATAATGGTCTAACTGAGGAAATACATGTACAACAATTGGATCTGATCCAGCTGATCAACCCCTCCTTGGCTGATCTGGATCTCTTTGTTGCCCCCTTCTTCGGGCCCAACACACTAGAGTATTACACTCCTCACTAAGATTCCTCTCTCAATCTCGCGCCGCTGTATGGTGTGTCTTTCCCCTTCTCCTTAGCCTTGCTTTTATAATTGTTTGTTGAGTTCAATCCTTAACCCTAATTTGCAAAGTGATTGATGGCGGAGATTAGGTCTCGCCTTCACTTGAGATCAAGGGCTAAGACTAAAACATAATTACTAAAGTAAATACTTTACTTTTCTAATGTTTTTTTAGCTCAATTAGCGAACATAACAATTATGTACTTTTCCAAGTTAAAACTTAGGCTAAGTTGCAAATGGAACTTGCTCACACTTGAGCAAGTGCATAAGGAGGCTTTGGGTGACTTCTACGCAACTAGACACTTAGGCCTATGCATAAGTACTTGCCTGAGTTACAAACATCAACACTCCCTCTTAGCGAGGGACATACTTCTGGCCCCTAGAATTGACTTTGATCCTAGAACTGCATCCACTGCCATGGTTGCTTCCTTTGAACTGGAAACTTTTCCTGCCAATAGGTCATATACGTTGTGGCTTCACTGTATAACACGCACCTACTGGTAATGTGCCTGAGGTAAGGTAGGAAATATGTGTGAATTCAATTTCAAACTTCTTGGCAAACTCCTCTTGAGTTTTTGCCAACACAACTGTAGATGACTGCCTAGTGCCTGCCCATTCCCCCTATCTTCCTTTCTGGACACTGTGAAGCATAGTGTCCCATCTTAAGACAAGCAAAACACTTGACCTTAGTCAAGTCCTTCTTCTTCTTGGGTTGTGAGGTTGACTCCTCACCCCTGTTACTCAAACCTCACCCTTGTTACTTGTGTTGATTTGTGTAGCTTGGGAGGTACTCCAAGCCCTAGGGTTCAGGGTTTGGAGGACAAAGCGCCACAAGGGTAGCTTGTGGGCTTGGAACCCAAGTATGGAATTTTGGTACCCATTGTGTTTTGGGGCAAAACCATGATGGATTCATGGCATGTGATAGATGAGGATGATGGTGCTTAGAAAGACGATTCCAACGCATCGAAAATCGTCCAAATCCGAGTTGCTGTTAGAGATATATGAATTTTTGAAGTTGACATAATTATTATTGGGTGTCAAGGTGGCCAACTTGAAGAATCCAATGGACGTGTTGCTTCAAACATGACGCTTTGGGTATATATATAAGGTGACATGGAGTTATTTTGTGCATCCATCTTGTGCAACACACACAAGAGTGAAGCTCGTAGAAGAGGGGAATATCGTTGTTTTGGGCTGCATTTAGGAGAGATAGGAAAACGAAGGAGGAGAGAGGGCTAATTCAGGCCTAGTTCAGGAATCCGAGAGTTGGAAGGAGGTGGAAGCTTCAGGGGTTGTTTGTGGATTGTTTGAGGGTAGAAAAGAGGTGAGGTATGACTGTTTTGGGGGTTGTTAGGGTGCCATAGAGAGTTGTAGTAGGCTGTAGGCCTAGCCACACCAAAACAGGGCTGCGAGGAGGCTTGAGGGGCTGCCATATGCCCAAAACAACAACACAAAGGGGCAACACCTTACCTTGACTAAGCCACAGTTATGTGGAGGCTGTTTTGTGGGTTTATGAAGGGTTGTTGCAACATGCACTTGCCCTAACTAGGGACAACAATACAACAATATTGGAGGAGCATTGAATGTGTGTTGGATCCACATTTTTGGGTAAGTTTTGGATCATTTATTGGAGCAGCTTGTTGGTGCCATATGGAGGACCTTCCATGTTGATGAAGAGTCCATCCTAGGAGCAGATTCAACTGTGAAGTATAGGGTGTCATAGAGCTGGTTGGAGGGCAACGTGTTAGCTACCCAAAGTAGCCCTAGACGAGCTATCTTGAAGGACGAAGAGCAGCTGAAGGTTGGGTGAAGGACGGTGCCGAAGTGCAACGTTTTGATGGACGAAAGTTGTTGCTAGCGTGGTAGATTGGAGCTCGGGAATTGGCCAATCCAGAGAGCAGTTGATGAGCCCATGTTCATTGCAGTAGATGTGACTTGCAACAGTGATAGGAGGCAGCCCTCTTGAAGTCTTGATGTGTAGTGGCCTTGATGGACTAAGGAACTACTAGTGAGCAGTACAGGTGTAATGGACCAACAGGACAAGATATGGCATAGAAGTGCTGCAACTAAGTTTGTCATTGTATCTTGTAACCATAGACTATTGTATTTATCAGATTTGGATTATATAACGAAGATTGGTGATTGTACATCATTGTACAATTTTGTTTAAAACAATGTATATTGTGCATATGTGATTTACTGCTTTATATTTCCGTTGTGTAAAGTAGTTTATGGTTGAGATTCATGGTTTGGTAGTGTTAGTGATTTTAAGACTCTATCCTAGACCCAAGGTCGTGGAAATTCAACATGGTATTAGAGGGTGTCTGAGCTACTTTGGAAGTAAGTAAATCAGAGGTTGTGCGCAGCGAAGTACAGCGTGAGAGGGAGTTGGTCACATTGTGAGTGAAGGGTTCACTACAATGTCGAAGTTGCAGGCATGTATCCGATATGAGGACAGGTTGGATGGGTTGTCCAACTATAGTCCATGGAAGCAAAGGATCAAGTTGATATTGCAAGTCAACAGGATATGGGATTTTGCCGAGAAAGAGATCAAGAAGACAACCGACCCTAAGGAGCTGGAAATATGCGAAGCTTTGGATGCGAGGGCGAGACTAATCATCCTAGATGGTGTAAGGGATGCCCTAATACTTCATCTGTCTGGGAAGAACACTGCACATGAGATGTGGGTGTCTCTTCAGAATTTGTTCCAGAATAAGAATGAGAACTAAGTATTGGTATTGGAGGATAAGTTGAAGTCCACCAAGATGTCAAAGGGTGAAAGCGTGACCTCATATCTGATGAGATTGTCTCAGGTCAAACATGAGTTTGCCGCCATTAGTGTGATTGTCTTAGATGGAGATATGGTAAGGATTGCCTTGAAAGGGTTCACCAAGGAATGGAAGCTCTTCTTCAATGGAATCGTTGCCAGCTAAGTCACCAGGTTCGAGTTCGAGTTCGAGTTCGGCGACCATGAAATTCGAATAAAGTTCGCCAACTAAAATTTTGTCAATAAAATTCGACATAAAATTCGACATATAGAAATTCGAAAAAAAATATATATATATAAGGATAAGGATGAAAGTTCAGGTTGACAATATAAAAAATAAAATATATTCTCCATGTCTTTAGGGGATTTTGTTAGCTGAGATTTTAATATCACATAGGCCTTTAGTTGGGAAGTGAGGGTTTTGACATTTCAGTGAGTGAGCAATCGTAATAAGTGATAGGATGTATTTTATGTATTTTCTTGTTGCTTAAGGTTTCGAAGATAATTTGTGAATAGGGTTTCGAAACGTTCAGCGTTTGAAGGTCTCAAGTTGATATTTATTTATAATAGTTTTTAATTAAAATTAATAAGAAATAGATAAACGGGTTGATGCTTTGAAGGATGGAGTGAGTAAAAGAATTGCATAATAAGACGTAGTTTTTTGTGACTTGATTTTTTTTTATGAAGTTTCGAAATGTTCACAGTTTCAGTTTGACATTCTACCTATAATAGTTTTTAAATAAAATTGAATAAGAAATAGATAAATATGCTTATGTCTTGGTCTCCGATCCACCATTTCAATATGGTGAAACGTAGGAAATTTCACAAACATATTTTAATCGAATGTATTTATTATTGTTATTTCTCCATTCCCATTGGCGTGCGTTGTGTAGAAAATGAAATCATTGGTAAATGGATTTGTATATTAAATTAAGTTGGTAACTGCAGATCAATTGGCTGAATGTCGTAGTTTAGTCTATACAAATTATTGGTTCCGATCTTTCAAACAGGTCGGTCGAGCAGTGAGACGGCAGCGTCGAGCGTCGATGAAACCGTGAACGTGAACGCAGAAGCCTGAATGTGAACGCAGAAGCCTGAACCGTGAGCGTGAACGCAGATGCCTGAACGTGAATGCGTCGATGAAACCGGAACGTGAGCAGAGGCTGTAGGCTGTAGCACAGTAGCAGTGTAGCACTGAGACGGCGTCGCGGCGAAATGAAACCCTTACCCGATACCCGACTCACGACTAATAAAACCCGTGGCAAAAAAAAAAAAAAAAAAAAAAAAAAAAAAAAAAAAAAAGAAAAAAAAAAAAAAAAAAAAAAAGAAAAAAAAAAAGAAAAAAGAATTTAAACGAATTTTTTCGATTTTAAAACGAATTTCATCGATTTTCACACGAATTTCTTCCGAATAAATTCGAATTCGGGTTTAAGTTCGAGTTCGCCATTAAATTCGGCGAACTCGAACGAACATATTCGTTTCAGCTTGGAATTCGGCGATTTTCGAATTTCAACCATAAAATTCGGCGAATCTGGTGACTTAGGTTGCCAGGGAGAAATTGCCAGATTGGGAAGATTGGGATAGGTTGTGGGATGACTTCATTCAGGGAGAGTTGCGAGATGAGGATCTTCAGCCGAAGTAAAAAGCTTTAGATGATGACATGGCACTTGCATCACGAATGAAGGGTAAGCAAAAGGACTTGAGTAAAGTCGAGTGTTTCAACTGTGGCAAGATGGGTCATTTTTCATCAAGATGTCCGAAGAAGAAGAAGGGAGATGATCAGAAAAGAAAAGGGAATGAGGCTGCCCTTATTGCCAATAAAGTAGAGATGGATGAGCTTGCTAGAAGATTGGAAGACGAAGAGGAGGATTTTGCTATGATTTCTCATTTCTTGCAGATTACTATCAAGGAGGACAGATGGTACGTGGATAGTGGTGTGACGAAGCATATGACAGGGTCACAAGATGTTTTTGAGACTCTCGTTGGATGGGACTTGAAGTTGCACATGGTGTTGGGTGACAAGAGTTAGTTGGAGATCCAAGGATCGGGTGTTGTGCCATTCAGAATGGAGACAGGACGTATGATGCGGATCCAAGATGTACTGTTTGTGCCAGGACTCAGATATAATGCGCTCTTCGTCTCGATGATGGAGAAGAAGCTGTTTGAGGTCTTGTTCCAGGATGGAAAGGCAAGACTCAGGCCTAGAGGCTCTAAGTCTAATGGGATTTTACTCGGAGTTAGAGAACATGTTCTCTACAAGTTGACTGCCAAGCCCGAGGATCATGGAAAGAAGCAGGGACAGGTGCAGGTTCCAGAGAAGCAAGAGTAGGTGTAAATGTAGGCTTCAGAGGAGAAGGTACAGGTTCTCGAGAAGAAGGTACACTTTTTCGAGAAGTTCCAGAGTCTTAAAAGGAGTCTAGTTCGAGAGGGAGCTTGTAGATTCAGAGGGAGACTCTGCAACTCAAGAAGAGCGTCAGTGGTGAGCAAGGGTGCTCCTACAACTGCCAAGAAGGAATCATGGAAAGAGTGGAAGACGTTACAGGATAAGTAGAAGAAGCAGGTTGCTTCCAACAGTGACAACGACACTTCCGAGGAGGGCGTAGTTCACTGTACAGGGATTGCTGCAATTGTGAGCGCCTAGAGTTGGGTAAGTGTTGCGAGAGGTGATGATGATGAGATACTTCCTAGTCTTGGAAGTACCTCCCTCGCTAAGGGGGAGTGTTGATTTGTGTAGCTTGGGAGTTACTCCAAACCATAGGGTTTAGGGTTTGGAGGACAAAGCGCCATAAGGGTAGCTTGTGGGCTTGGAACCCAAGTATGGGGTTTTGGCACCCATTGTGTTTTCTGGCAAAACCATGATGGATTCATGGCATGTGATGGATGAGGATGATAGTTCTCGGAAAGACAATTCCAACGCATCGAAAATTGTCCGAATTCGAGTTGTCGTTATAGAGATGAATTTTTGAAGTTGACATAATTATTATTGGGTGTCAAGGAGGCCGATTTGAAGAATCCAATGGACGTGTTGCTTCAAACAAGACGTTTTGGGAGCCCTTCTTTATGGTATATATAGAAGGTGATATGGAGTTATTTTGTTTATCCATCTATTGCAACACACATAAGAGTGAAGCTCGTAGAAGAGGGGAATATCGCTGTTTTGGGCCGCAATTAAGAGAGACAGGACAATGAAGGAGGAGAGTGCTAATTCAGGCCTCAGAGACCTGTGGTAGGCTGCAGGCCTAGCCACACCAAAACAGGGTTGCGTGGAGGCTTGAGGGGCTATCATATGCCTAGAACAACAACACATAGAGGCAACACCTTACCTTGACTAAGCCGCAGCCATTTGGAGGCTGTTTTGGGGGTTTATGAAGGGTTGTTGCAACATGCACTTGCCCCAACTAGGGACAACAGTACAACAATATTGCAGCAACATTGAATGTGTGTTGGATCCGCGTTTTTGGGTCAGTTTTGGATCATTTATTGGAGCAACTTGTTGGTGCCATGTGGAGGAACTTCCGTGGTGGTGAAGAGTCCATCCTAGGAGCAGGTTCAACTGTGAAGTATAGGGTTTCATAGAGGGAGGGCAGCGTGTTGGCCACCCAAAGTAGCCCTAGACGAGCTATCTTGAAGGACGAAGAGCCGCTGAAGGTTGGGTGAGGGACGGTGCCGAAGTGCAACGTTTTGATGGACGAAAGTTGTTGCTAGCGTGGTAGATTGGAGCTCGGGAATTGGCCAATCCAGTGAGCAGTTGATGAGCCCGTGTTCATTGCAGTAGATGTGACTTGCAATAGTGATAGGAAGCAACCCTCTTGAAGTCTCGATGTGTAGTGGCCTTGATGGACTAAGGCACTACTAGTGAGCAGTACGGGTGCGACAGACCGATAGGACAAGATACAACATAGAAGTGCTACAACCAAGTTTGTCATTATATCTTGTAACCATGGATTGTTGTATTTATCAGATTTGGATTATTATAATGAAGATTGGTGATTGTACATTATTGTACAATTTTGTTTAAAACTGTTTATATTGTGCATATGTGATTTACTGCTTTAAATTTCCGTTGTGCAAAGTAGTTTATGGTTGAGATTCTTGGTTTGGTAGTGTCAGTGATTTTAAGACTCTAACCTAGACTCAAGGTTGTGGAAATTCAACAACCGGAACCTTTACTCCTTGTTGCCCGACTGGCAAGAGCAAGATTCTCATCATCCCCATTCTTCTGTTGTCCTCCAGAGAATGATTTCTCCTAGATCTACTTCCGAGTAAAGTCATCCCACAACTTGTTTCAATATGGTAGCTTTTACACGTGGTAGAACACCGGTTACAAAGGTAGCCCAAGGTTTTGAGAACCTGGTCAAGGCTGTCCTTACAAGCTTCTCATTTGGCATGGCTACCCCAACAACTCCAAGCTTATCTCAAACTTGCTGAATCCTAGTGAGGTATGATGCCATTGTGATTAATTTAGTCATCTTGGTGTTCCTAATTTTCTCCCTCAATACCATTTCAATTTTGATTATCACTTTGATATAGGTTCGTCAGAGTGGTATACATCTCGTGGGCACTATTCTTCCTTGATATGTGAGGGATCACATGATCCTTCACACCATCCATGATGATACATGTAATTCCTGGCTTGTTAGCTTGCTGTCTACTGTAGCGACTTCTTCGCACTCACAAGCTTTGTAGCTAGTTCAGTGGTCTCTACAGGCGGTTTGGCCCTATTGCGCGCAAGTCTGTTACCTTGATCGACACCATGGCTTTGCAACTAGGTCCTATTGGCCCCACACTCAACTCCTCCAGTGGCCTGACGTTCTTGTGTCCTCAACAACTATGACCACCTCCCACAACCTGCCTGTGTGCTGTTGGACAGTGCTTTGCGTCTATCTGTTGATTGATAGATTCAACCCTTGGAATGATCTGTGCTGCCTTTGCAGGTCTACATTTCCCTGGTGTTGTCGACTAAACCTTCTACGTGAATTTTTGCAACACTTTGCCCAGTTTGAAAACCCCCCTCGGCTTGTGCTTTTAGCCGAATGCGTGGGTGGGTAGATCTTTCGGTGGTGAGTCGGTCGTATGTCACAGGGTCCTTTGTCTGCCACCAACTCGATCTGTCGGTTGAACTTATTGCCTCATCTCCTTGACCTCTACTCAAGCTTCCACCCAATCCTTCTCTTGGCGGCTAATGACCTACTCAAGCTGTCGACCCTTCACAATTTTTCTGTCTTATTTTTTTTTAAAACTCAACCACTTAAAACTTGGATTCGACTGTCTTACTCTTCAATTGACTGTGCTATATGTTGTACGACCTACGATCTCAACCCCTTAATTTATTTTTTGTCTTTTACAATTGCGGTTGACTCTGGCTTGACAATCTTGACGACCTTGGCACCTTGAGATCGGTTCTCAGAGTTTGTAGCTTTGATACCATGTTAATTTTCAAGGAAACCTAGCACCCAATAGTCCATTGACCTAATAGATTTTAGATCTATTGAATGAACACACAACTAGGAAGCAAAAACATAACTTATCTCATAACATGACACAATAAAATTTTCCCAATAAAATCAGTTCATCATTTAAACTATTCAGAACCTAGTTGGGCTATTGTCTTGGGATAATGGCCAATTGAGGAAATACATGTATTGCTGGATCTTATCCAATCGATCAAGCCCTCCTTGGTTGATATGGATCTCCGTATGCCCCCTTCCTTGGACCCAACACACTGGAGATGCCTCTCTCAATCTTATGCTGTTGTATGGCGTGTCTTTCCCTTTCTCCTTAGCCTTGCTTTTATAGCTTCTTGTTGAGCTAAATACCTAACTCTAATCTCCAAAGTGATTGGCTAAGTTACAAATGCAACTTGCGCACACTAGCAAGTGTCTAAGGAGACTTTGGGTGGTTTTTGCATGCCTAGACACTTGTGCTTGTGCAAAAGTACTTGCATGAGCTACAAACATCAACATATAGTCCTTGTTGTTCACTAGTTCACGTGGTTCATAGTTCAACAATCAAGAATCGAAGGGCATCAATTTCACCATTCATCCTTTGGATGGAGTGCGTGTGCTAAATAGGAGTTCCACGTAAGACTCCAACCTCAAAATTCGTAGCTGGAGTTGTGTATTTCTCAGTGCTATGTAGTTCAAAATCTCCCCTTTGATGGTCTTGGAAAGCTATGTGTGATGAATTGATTCTCCCTCACACAATCCTCAAACACACAAAGGTAGGTATGCTATCCTCCTCCAACAGAATTTAGAACTCCACATTAATTTGCAAGAGCTTCACGATAATCCCACATTAATTATATCCTATGATCATGGCACTCCATGAGTCTCAATCCCTTTTAGGCATTTTATCAAAAATTTGGCATTCAAACTCCAAACTTTCACATGTTGCATGCATTGTAGAAAACTCCGTGGTTGAAATCCAATTTAGGTCATATGGTTATGGACCCTCTTTCCATTCAACAAAGTTTTTTGTAATAATGCAACTTTGCAAAAGAGAGTTGTAGATATCAAGGGGAGCATGAATCATTGGTTGGTTGATACCCAAAAATTGTAAGGCCTTCTTCAAGTAGATCTCCCTATAGAGTAAAATCTGTGACTAGAGGAGACAATATAAGTACAAAGAGTTGAAAATATAGCTAATGAGTGTCAGAATTTACCCAAACCCAACACTCGGTTTCGGTTCCCAACAATTACTAACGAAACAAATACATGGCTAGATTCCTAACACAAAAATATAGCGAAAGCAAAATTAATCATGAAATTTACTTGGGCTCCCGTCCTAGGATAATGGCCCAACTGTGAAAATACAAATTAATCACCAGCCTCACTGCACTCTCTCAGACAACAGACACTGTTTCTTAGTCTTCCTCGCTACTTGCTCCCTCTCGACAACAAACATTGTTCTGTATCTAAGATCCCCTCGGATATACCCACAGGTTATCCTAACAACATGTATGACTGCCCTTGTCTGATGCCAAGCACTACAGTTGTATCCAAGGTCTCTCCTTCTGAATATAGAAGCACCTGTCCATCCCTAAACAAAACTCTCTATCCAACATCCTCCAAGGCTGATACTGAGAGCACATGTACCATCAACCATGGGACAAACAACATCCTTGTCAGCTCCATAAATCCTTCTGACTCTCGCTGAAATTTGACACATCGAACCCCCTTTACTGCATGCATGGTACTAGTCCCACTAAACACATTACAGTGTGAGCCTGTCTTTGAATTATTGCAGAACACTAACCTCATCCCCGTCATGTGACTGGACGCTCTACTGTCCACTAGCCATAACCCACTGTCCTCATACACAATAGTACTACTATAAAAAACACATGCAACTAGAGAAAGTTCTTTTTCAAATTTCTTCGTAAAGTCATCTGTCTCAGTTGATGCCGATGCAGCCACTTGATCCTCCTCCTTCTTCTTCTTGTGTGGACTGGCTTGCATAATCACTGGTCTTGTGACACACAAAGCACTTCACTTTGCTCATATCTTTCATAGAAGCAGATCCACCACTTCCCGTTACTTTACTTTTTCCCTTTACTGCAAGAGCACAATTCTCCTTATCATCCTTTCCCACAATTTATCCCAATTGGGCAGATTCTCCTGTGCGACGATCCCATCAGCAAAGGCATCCCACTTTGGAGGAAAGCCACTCAAAGCTGATCTGACCAACTCTTCACTGTCAATAGTTTCTCTCACTGCTTCCAAACCATCTCTAATCTGAGTGATCCTGGTTAGGTATGATGCAACTGTCTCAATTTCAGACATCTTGGTGTTTCTTAGTTTTTGCTTCAACATCGTCTTCTTGTTTCTCTTTGAACTTTGGTACAATTTGGTTAAGGATGCCCACATCTCATAGACATACGTCTTCCTTGTCACGTGAGGTATAACACGGTCCCTAATGGAGTCCATGATTATTCTTTTGGCCTTCATGTTCTTTGTACTAAACTTAGCCAACTGCGTAGGATCTATAGGAATTGGGACACTATTTTCCACGATCTCCCACAACTCCTACTCCAACAAAACAATTCGCTCCTTCCTCGGGCTAAAATTTCTTGCCCTGTCCGTCCTATCCTTGTAACGTAGCCCAATATCCATCTCTATCAAATTGACCAACAATTTGACTTTTCACCCTCTGCATGTTGCCCAGGCTTGTTGCCCGTTGCGTCTTGTCCTTGTAATGTAGCCTAATAGCCATCTCTATCAAATTGACCAACAATTTGACTTTTCACCCTCCGCATGCTGCCCGAGACTTCCTGCATGCTTCCCGACGCTGCTTGGAGCCTTTTTGCTTCCTGACCAGAAATCACTTTGTGCTTCTTAGACACTTCAATGGTCTAGCAGTGAAAAAAATAAATTTTTAATTGTGTGGCCCTTTGGTCTGCTTCCACAATCACGGATCTCAACCTTGTCACTACACTTGTTCACGCTATAGGCTTTGGCCCCTTGACTGTTCAACCAACACCACTTTCACGGGCTTGCGGCCCTCTCCACTTGTTCATGGTGATTCGACCCTTTGCTCGACACTGAATTTGTCACCATGGGCTCGACCCTCCTCTGCCACGAGCTTGCTCTCCATGCCACTCCTATTTGTTGTTGTGTGACCAAACTGCCTCGATAGTATTCCTTTGTCAGCTTATTGTGGTTAATCTTCACTACTCCTACTTGATTTGTATATCGTTTGTCCCCCTCCTTGCCGCCCCGAACAAGCTCTATCCCCTTGTACCTGTTGCCCTACTATGCCTCGGTCTTTGCGTGTCCTAATCCATAGCCCAATCTCTGTGTGTCTAGCGATGATGCTTGCAGCTGCTATTACAGGTATGTTGGTCAGTCGGTTGGCTGCCGGTTGCCCGTGGATTGGCCGGTGGTTGGCTGGCCCGATTGGTCGACCACCCAACTATTTTTTTTTATCTTATTATCATTTTTTTTGAAAAAAATGGGCCCCTTTATTTCTCTTATCGTTTTTTTCTTCGACTTTTTATTTTTATAATGTTCCGTTCATGACAAAAGAAAAATTCCTCTCGACCCTTAAAAAAAAGGTTGCCTTAATAAAATTTTTGGGTCGTATGATCCTAGCTAACCTGTCTCTGGGAATCCAACACGAACCTAATACTTGTAATTCTGAGATCGATTTAGAGTTGAATCTCTAATACCATGTTAAAATTTACCCAAACCTAGCACCCAATTTTCAGTTCCCAACAATTAATAATGGAACAAATACACATCTAGATTCCTAACAAAAAATATAGCAAAAGCAAAAAAAAAAAATACTCGATCTGAATCACATACACATAAACAAATTTTCTGCTCAATCAACAGTTTTTTATTAATAAAATAATCACGAAACTTGCTTGGGTTCTCGTCTTGGGATAATGGCCCAACTGAGAAAATACAAACTGATCACTAGCCTCATTGCACTCTCTCGAACCCAACACACGCTCATTGAGAAGCCTCTCTCAATCTTGTGCTGCTATTATGTCTTAGCCTCAACACTTAGGCTCAATCTATAACTTTTCTAAGCTAAGATTGACGACTAAAATTAGCTCGTCAAGTAACACATGCGCATCTGTGTAACTCACTTGCACACTTTGCATGTCACATGCAAGCTCCTAAAGAGGCAAATCAAGGTCCTTCTAGTCAAGACACAAGACTAAAAGTACCTTTCGAGCTACACAACTCAACAATGAGCCAATCCAAAATTTATGGCTCAGGAGTATTGATCATAACTATTGTAAGTGGATACATATATTCGAAAATGAGATAACTAGAGAGGATTGTTCTTGTTGTTCACTAGTTCATCAATCAGGGGTTGAAGGGCATCAATTTCATCATTCATTCTTTCGATGGAGTGCCTATTCTAAATAGGCGTTCCGCCTAAGACTCCAATGTCAAAATTTGTAGCTGGAGTTGTGTATTGCTCAATGCTGTGTAGGTCGAAATCTCATTGCCAATGGTTCTGGAAAGTTGTGTGTGATGAATTGATTCCCCCTCACTCAAACCTCAAACCCACAGAGGTAGATATGACATAGTATCCCAATGCTTGCCTTTGGCAGAATTTGGAACTCCTCTTTAATTTGCAAGAGCTTCACAATAATCCCACATTGACTATATCCTAAGATCATGACATTCCATGAGTTTCAATCCATTTTAGGCATTTTATCCATGGTTGAAATCCATTTAGATCATATGGGCATGGACCCTCTTTACCTCCAACAAAGTTTTTTGTATTAATGCAATCCTGCAAAAGAGATTTGTAGATATCAAGGGGTGCATGAATCATTGGTTGGTTGATACACAAAAGTTGTAAGGCCTGCTTCAAGTAGATCTCCTTATAGAGTCCAACAATATTTCTTTTTTGACTAAAACTGGAGGATTTGTATGAGTAAATTTTTTGTTGAGAGGACACAATAAAAGTACAAAAAATTGAAAATATATCCAATTTTCTTGGCTCTGAGAGAGTATTTATTAAACTATTGTAGGTGGATACATATATTTGAAAATATGAGCACTGTAGAGGATAACCCTTGTTGTTCACTAGTTCACATTGTATGTAGTTCATAAATCAGGATTTGAAGTGCATCAATTTCGTCATTCATCCTTTCGATGGAGTGCCTGTCCTAAATAGTAGTTCCACCTAGGACTCCAACCTCAAAATTCGAAGCTGGAGTTGCATATTGCTTGGTGTTGTGTAGGTTGAAATCTCCCAGCCGATGCTCCTAGAAAGTTGTGTGTGATGAATTGTATCTGTACGCCATTATGCCAAGGCTAATAACCTAGGGGGGGATAGAGCAAACAAGAGAGATAGGGGTGAAGGGAGCTAGGTATTAGCTAGGAGGAAATGTGAACCAAAAGTGGAGATGTATCGAAGGGTAGGTTGATTAATAACTAAAAGAGGCCATATTGACTGAGATTGCCATCATTATAGGAGACCTCTTACAACAATGGTGGAGGGGTTGGATTAGAGGATCTGTCATTATATATGAAATACATCGAAAACCAGATAAGAGGCATGGGAAAAGTATTAGGAGGATGCTGGGGTTAGATGATGAAACCAGAGGTGGGATGAATTAAAGGCCCATGTGCAAAGATGACATGCGACAACCACGTGGGAACCCTTGTTGCAAGTTGACTAGCGAAAGATATCCATCATGGGATTGGAAAAATGGAGTGCCATTAGAGAGGGAAGAGCCAACTTGAAATTAGTGAATTGTATTTTTTGAATCCTCGACTATAGCAAGCTTTGAGATGGGCTAAGAAGAGGCAAGTAGGACTTTGTGAAACAAGGTGTAAGCTTTAATCAGATTGTTTGAAGCCACTCCCAGACTCCATGAAAAGGAGAACACGAAATGTCCTTTTGGGTTTCTTAAAAAAAGGATGTGGGGGTGGGCTTTGATCCAACTATAAATCAAAGCCTCACTAAGCAATCTAGATTGAGAGCAACAATCCCCACAAGGTAGGTTTCACCAACAAATCTTAGGGATTAAGTAACCGAAATGATTTTAGGCTAAATACCCCCTAAGGGTTCTACTGCAAGACTCACCCAAGGACAAGTATGCAATATTAGGATTTTGGATGATTTTAAGGTGTAACTTCAAGAGAGTGAGTTTAAAGGGTAGGTCGACTAATAACTAAAAGAGGCCATATTAATTGAGATTTCCATCATTATAGGAGACCTTTTACAACATTTGTTGAGGGGTTGGATTAGAGGATCTGCCATTATAGATGAAATACATTGAAAACTAGATAAGAGGCATGGCAAAAGTATTAGGAGGACGCTGGGGTAGATGATGAAACCAAAGGTGATGATGAATTAAAGGCCCATGTGCAAAGACGACAAGGGACAACCACGTGGGAACCCTTATCGCAAGTCGACTAGAGAAAGCTACCCATCACGGGATTGGAAAAATGGAGTGGCATTAAAGAGGGAAGAGCTAACTTGAAAGTAGCGAATTGTATTTTTACAATCCTCGACTATAGCAAGCTTTGAGATGGGCTAAGAAGAGGCAAGTAGGACTTTGTGAAACAAGGTGTAAGCTTCAACAAGATTGTTTGAAGCCACTCCCAGACTCCATAAAAAGGAGAACACTAAATGTCCTCTTGGGTTTCTTAAAAAAAGGATGTGGGGGTGGGCTTTGATCCAACTAAAAATCAAAGCCTCACTAAGAAATCTAGATTGAGAGCAACAATCCCCACAAGGGAGGTTTCACCAACAAATCTTAGGGATTGAGTAACCCAAATGATTTTAGGCTAAATACCCCCGAAGGGTTCTACTACAAGACTCACCCAAGGACAAGTATGCAATATTAGGATTTTGGATGATTTTAAGGTGTAACTTCAAGAGAGTGAGTTTAAAGGGTAGGTTGATTAATAACTAAAAGAGGCCATATTAACTGAGATTTCCATCATTATATGAGACCTCTTACAACAATGGTTGAGGGGTTGGATTAGAGGATCTGCCATTATAGATGAAATACATCGAAAACCAGATAAGAGGCATGGGAAAAATACTAGGAGGATGTTGGGGGTGGATGATGAAACTAGAGGTGATGATGAATTCGAGGCCCATGTGCAAAGATGACAAGGGACAACCACATGGGAACCCCTGTTGCAAGTCAACTAGAGAAAGCTATCCATCATGGGATTGGAAAAATGGAGTGGCATTAGAGAGGGAAGAGCCAACTTGAAAGTAGCGAATTGTATTTTTAATTTTTTACAATCCTCGACTATAGCAAGCTTTGAGAGGGGCTAAGAAGAGGCAAGTAGGACTTTGTGATACAAGGTGTAAGCTTAAACCAAATTGTTTGAAGCCACTCCCAGACTCCACGGAAAGGAGAACACTAAATGTCCTCTTGGGTTTCTTAAAAAAAGGACGTGGGGGTGGGCTTTGATCCAACTATAAATCAAAGCCTCACTAAGCAATCTAGATTGAGAGCAACAATCCCCACAAGGGAGGTTTTACCAACAAATCTTAGGGATTGAGTAACCCAAATGATTTTAGGCTAAATAGCCCCCAAGGGTTCTACTGCAAGACTCACCCAAGGACAAGTATGCAATATTAAGATTTTGGATGATTTTAAGGTGTAACTTCAAGAGAGCGAGTTTAAAGGTCTCTTTGGCTAAATCGATAAGGCTTACTTAGACCTAAAGAGGATCAAATAGGTACCCAAACACATTTAAACAAGAAAATACACTTTTATGTTATAAACTAGGGTTTTAATCAACAATTTATAGCATGCAAATATTTTATAACAATAAGAAAAAACCCTAAAATATATGATAAATAAGTGAAAAATAAGGGTTATTCAATGAGTAAACAAGAGAATAAATTGGAACAAATTTCAATGTCTGAAAACACATATACTAGAAATAGAAAACCTAGATGTTAGTCCTAGGTAATGGATGTAAAATGAAATTTTTGTTTCTCGAAATAAATGCATGTAAAGTCTAAACAGAGGACAATAAGGTCCAAGGCAAATAAGGTTGAAAAATGATGCTTTTGCTGTAACCTAACTATAATTCACCCTATAAACATAAAATATAAAAAAATTAGGGTTTCATTTTTATTTATTATGGGATTGGCACAAGAGATAAGACTAGTACTAGCTAGTGCTCAATAGCAACCAAGAGAGATTAGACAAGTAGTGGGAATTGATCTCTAACTATGTGACAATGATCCTAAGAGAATTTGCCCTCCCTCTATTTATATGAGGCCAACCAAGTTGAATTTCTCTTAATTTAGTTCAAAAAGCCCTATATTAATATTTGTTATGACTACAAGTTGGATAGGTCACAATTGACCCCCAAAGATAACCGAATCAATGATAAAACATAAAAATGAGCTTCAATTAGCACACAGGTGTTTGTCGAAATCTCTCCAAGGGTGATGTAATGCTCCAAATGTGTCTCTCCACCAAAAATGCAATGAATGGCTCCAAGTAGTGCATCTCTCTCAAAATGTTATATGTCATTAAATCATGTCTAATCATCAAGACATCATCCATAAACCTACCCACATCATCAATCCATGGCTCATGAATGGGATGTCATGGAGCTAGGGCATGACGTCATCATGTAGAGCAATGCACCATCCCCTCTAGAGGGGTCCCATGACATCGTCATCAAATCTCCTTAGAAAACTGCGTAACGTCCATCAAGTAGGTGTAATGCTAGCATGGGGATGCCCCGTTAACTCTAGGGCACATCAACTTTCAAGGCAACGTCATGGCTTTGGAAAGCAACATTCAAGGTCCTGAAGGGAGAGAAGAGTGTTGTCAACTGTGTTGTGGCGTCCTAAGGTCAAGGTCCTCAATAAGTAGTCAACATCCTAGGTCAAAGTGACCAGTGGAGTAATCAAGTGGAGTTGGATGCCCTCTCTAAAGTGCTGGAGAAACATCATGCAATCCCTTAAAGGATGACAACTCTACCTAGGAGCAAATATCTAACAACACACTCACAAATCAAAGTGAGATCAACATCATAGGGTGCACAAATCTTATTAAAAGTATTAGAGTGGGCCATATTCAATGATAAAGGCATTAGAGTACTTTACACAAGCATCATCCTCAAATGTCTTCCTAACTTATGATTTGTAAACAAGTTGCCTTGCATAGATATGGGAAGGTTATTACAAGGCCCTATTCTTTGGTCTGATGTCTAGGTCATATTCTTGAATTATCGATACCCATTTTCCTCTTGAACCTAAACAATCTTGATGTTAGAATTCCATTCACCTTAGGTCTGGTCTATCCTTTAGCTAGAAAACACAAACATACTGAAAATACCTAACTTTAAAACTTTTGCACAATGAAATATACCAGCAATTAGATCAATGCATAGAACACAATATTTATTGCCCAAAACTGATTCCTTATAATTCCATTAACAAGAAAATCCACAGGGCTTCCATACAAGGGATAATGGCTTTTAAGTTTTTACAATCCTTGTAGATGCCAAAATAAACAAGACTAAACACAATACTTTTGTACAAGTTACCTGGGCTGAGGTCGAGCTTTATCAGTCCTCAACTGTCCCAAATTACTACTGCTGTGGTAGTCCTTTTACCACAAAAAATCGTAGCTGTGGTTTTCCAAGCACCACAAACTTCTCTTAACCCTATGGTGAGCTCCCTTAGGCCTCCACAAACCCTACAACACCCTTGTGTAAGCCCTTTCTTGCTGTGGTAGCCCTCTAGTGTCCACCACATGCTTGAGCCTTAGTTTTCTTTGCCGTGGGTCCATTGTTTCACCTTCATCCAACTTCTTACACCTCCAAGCCTGTGGTCTGTCTCTTCAGGACCATGACTTCCTTACCTGACCTTCGGCTGGTGTCTTCTAGCTGTGGCCAGCCTGGAGAGGCCTACAGCCTTCTCTTCCTGCCTGCGGATCCTTTCCTTAGGCCTTGATTGCCACACAGCTGTTCCATGTAGCCTGCTTCTCCTTTCTCCTGCCGCTAGATTAGCCATTCCTCAAACTAGGGCTCAACCTCCTTTTTCCAGACTGCTGGCCCTTCCTTAGGGCACAACTTTCTTCCTTTTGTTGAATTTTGTAGCTATGGTTGGTCTTCATATTTATGATGTACTTGTAAAGCATGGTCTTCATGCTCATTTGAAAAATCAAATTATTTTTGTATTCATTAAAAGATAAATTTAAATTTTATTTTGGAGCCACAAGCTGTCCAAGTTGGCACTTTACCCCTCAAGCCATCTCAGCCTCCTTTGGCACCCATTCGACGTCATGATTGGCTATAAATTGAAGTCATTAGTGCTCCTCTCCAACCACAATTCGTCTGAGCAACAAGCAATATTATCTCTGGGCATACGAAGCTAGTAAAAGAGCAGATCGAAGGCATAAAAGTCTCTTGGAAAGTCAAATTTTCTCTGTTATATATCTCTTTGAAAGATCGAGCTTATCTGTGGTTTGTTACTGTGCAAAAAGACAAAATTCCTGTGATTCGTTTGCTGAGGAAGAGAGCCGAATTTGGCGATTATATCTGTTGTGCAAGAAGGGCCAAAGTTCTGTGATTCACATTTGTGACAGAGGGCCGAAGTTCTGTGGTTTGCATCTGTGACAGAGGGCCAAAATTCTGAGGTACATCTCTGTGAAGAGGGGAGCCAAATCTTCTATGTTATCTATGTGATTACAATCAGATTGAGGAGGGCTGACTTGGACACTTGGTGGATGCTCTTGTAGGTCAGTTTGTCAGTTTGTCCATAGGTTTGACTTTGATATTTACGAAGCTAGTGAAAGAGCAGATCGAAGGCATACAAGTCTCTTGGAAAGTCAAATTTTCTCTGTGATATCTCTTTGAAAGATCGAGCTTATCTGTGGTTTGTTCCTGTGCGAAGAGGCTGAATTGCTGTGGATTTAGGAGACTGAATGTTCCATAACTATCTCAGTGCCAAAAGACAAAATTCCTGTGATTTGTTTGCTGAGGAAGAGAGCCGAATTTGGTGATTATATCTATGCGAGAAGGGCAAAGTTCTGTGATTCACATTTGTGACAGAGGGCCGAAGTTCTGTGGTTTGCATCTGTGACAGAGGGCCAAAATTCTGAGGTACATCTCTGTGAAGAAGAGAGCCAAATCTTCTATGTTATCTATGTGATTACAATCAGATTGAGGAGGGCTGACTTGGACACTTGGTGGATGCTCTTGTAGGTCAGTTTGTCAGTTTGTCCATAGGTTTGACTTTGATATTTCTTGTCGAATTTGATTCTCGAAGCAAAGGGTTGCTGGGTTTTTCCCCATGTGGGTTTTCCCAGGGTAATCTCTTGTGTTCTTTATGTGGTTGTCTCTTCATGATCCTAATATATTGTTGATGTCTTCTGTATAATTTCTTAGTTATGGAATAATGAGTAATAAATAAGTGTGGAAAAATCAAAATCATTAGAAGTAATTATCTGTATTTATGGCAACCTAAAAATCAACATGGTATCAGAGCTATGATGAAAGAGCAGCCCTAGAAATAAAGTCATCTAAGTCCACCTTTAGGGCTTCACTTGTCAACTGGCCTAGATTTACCCCCCTGTTTGAAGAATCTCTCACTCCATTCTGCCATCATCAGTCTATGTTCAATGCAATTTCCTATGGTATTTCTTTGAGAAAGAGTCTGAGATTTCCTGTGCTTAATCTGTGATAAGATCTGAACTTCCTGAGGTACATCTTTGTAATTACAGTCTGAGCTACTGTAATACTATGGTGCAGATCCAGGTTCTCTCTGTCCAAGTAACTATGGTATAGTAATGGGGCATGATCCAAATTTATGAAGTATAAGTCCAAGCCTCTCTGCAGACCAAGATCATGTCTATAAAGTTCGTGCTGATAATAGAAGCTGATTACGAAGCCAAGGTAATTGGTTTGCTGCAGTAAGGCTCCAAGTCTAAAGGATCTTAGAAGATAGACAAATAATATTCCAAAATTGATCCTAAACTATCCAATCTGCCTCTGTCAATATCAGCAAGGTGTTTGAAAGTTATGCATTTCTGTTCTGTCAAAGTTGAAATTACAAAATGTATATCTTCCTCAATCTAAAGCAAGATAAGTCTATTCCTACTCCTCCAAGTAAATCTGTTAAGACCATATCAAGAAAAATGTACGGAGAATTATATATAAAAGGAAACTCTAGGTTAGAAGTCAAAAGGTACCAAGTTAAAAGAAAAATATTACGGTATTTTGATCGAAAGCAGAATGGAGTCAATCATTGAAGAGAAAAGAATGAAGTCTATAACGGAAGAGAATGGAAGATTTTCAGAAACTTCATATAACTATGCTTCAATGCTATTTACAATTAAAGGGACTCTCGCAGGAAAAGATGTTACTATTTCTATCTCGCCCGCCAACGACAAAAATTATATAAATCCTAAACTTGCTAACCAATTGGTGATTCCCGAGTAAATTATAATTGAAAAATTAAACCTCTGAAACACAAAACTATATGACATAAGCGATTTACAATTAAACATGGGGATTGTTGCCACCTTAATCCACACCTGGGATTATTGTGGAGAAATTCTTTAACCCCACTTGGTGTGGCCTTGGGGGCAAGTCTCGAGTTGAGGCTGTCATTGGATTCTCAACTCCTCCGTCTAGGCTAACTCTTAGTGAAACCAAAGGGGGTAGACCCTATATAAAATATGTTGAAAATTGTAGCCATGGTCAACAATTCCATCAATGAAAATTGAAGAATAGAAAGAAAAAAAATAAATTAGCAAATTTGAATTTATGTTTTTCCCTCCAAAATTTTCAAGTCTGTTGGGCCCAACAGGTACCCATTCGAACCCCCTTTGGAAATCTATATAAATGAGAGGTACCCTTCTCATTTGACACATCGATCTATCTATCATTGAGCTCTGATCCAATGAATTTTAGAAGGAAGGAGGGCCGAAATTTCTGATGGAAGGAAGGCTTGGGACTTTTTTTGGGATCTCTCTTATTCTTGGGTTTTGGTTTGGTTATCTTGATGATGTCTCTGATGTAATGATGTATCTTGTACTCTCTCTCTCTCTCTCACATAAGGAAGAATTTCTGGGTTTCCCCCTTGTGGGGTTTGCCCTGCCCTCGGGCCTAATTTCCGTGTCTCTTGTCTCATGGTTTCTTGGTGATTTCTTTTGTTTCTATTGTGATTTACTGTTGTTCTTTCATGTTGATGAATGAACTTTCTTATAATTGATTAATGATGTAAAATTATAATGCTAATAATGATTGTTTGAAGCTGTGATTTATAAAAGAAAATTGTTCTAGCATTGCCCCAATAAAAATCAACATGGTATCAGAGCCGGGGGGGCATTGAAGAGTAGTCTGATCGGGCCAAGATTGTTTAAAGTTCTTGGCACAAGGTTTGGGTTGAATATCTCTTTGTAACAGGCCATCAAAGTACTGGTTTTAAGGTGAGGGCCAAGACCCCTATGAGTAGAATATTGGAGGGACGTAAGGCCTAGTTCATTGCAGGGAGGAGGGCCACATTCTTTGATGGACCAACGCAGGTGAAAAAGGTCTTTTCGAAGGAAATGTTGCAGGTTTGAGAGGAGTTGTATAGGCCGAATTTATTTCAACATTAGCTTTTTTTTTGTTTCTTGCAGTGACTATTACTATGACAAGATTAAATAAGTCCAAGTGAATCTATTCCTTTGTGACATAAGGTTGATGGTTATCTTTGTACATTTGATCTGAGGTTCCGTGCATATATTCAAGTTTAGAAGCAGATCTAAGGTAAATAAGCCTCAGATCAATTTTCAAAATATTATCTGGGATCCCAACCAATCCAGGGTTTTTTGTGTAGTGTTCCTATAATATTCTGGCCACCCTAGGCTTGTGCTTACATAATATCCTACATCAGAGGAACTCAATATTGGGAAAATCAAATTCAAAGCTTTTGATTTGGGTGGCCACCAGATTGCTAGGAAGGTATGGAAACATTATTGTGCCAAGGTGGATGCTGTTGTATAAAGAGCGCTTTACAGAATCAAGGAAGGAGCTAGATGCACTGCTTACTTATGATTCATTGACGGATGTACCTTTTTGATTCTAGGAAACAAAATAGACATACCTTATGCAACATCATAGGAAGAGCTTCGTTATTACTTAGTTCTTGCAAATTACACCATAGGTAAGGTGCAGGCCAATTCAGATGACTCATCCTGTTGAGGTCTGATCTAGTGCAAAGTCTGTGGAGTAAGTTAGAAGTCTGTATAGGACATCTGAAGGTTTGTTCTTGACCTTGTCTCTTATGCCATCCAAAGTCTGCAACTCATCCAAGTTCTGCGCAACTAAAAGAGGTGCAAAGTTCGAGCTCTGTGTTACTTCAGAAGGTCCAAAGGGAGATTCGAAGTTTGAGTTTATAGAAGGTCCAAAGACTATTCTACTACAAGGGATCCAAAGTAATAAGGTTCGATCCAGTGAATGATAAATGACCACATATTATCGAAGGTCTATACCTCTTGTTCCTATCTCTCATGCGAAGGGTCTAGCGAAAATCAATTATATTCATGCGAAGGTCTAGGGCACCTTCCTGTTTGATTGATTTAAGGCTAACTACTTTAAAGTTCGATCTTTTGAGGTTAGTTGCTCTACGTGGCACCTTGTTGATATCCCTACTAGCCTCCTGTGTCATGAATATGAACATCTTTGTTCACTATAGAGTGCTTGCCACACCTTATCACCATGTGTGTAAATATATATATGTATGCGACATTTTGTTATGCAAGCAACCTATGGCAACCAACTTTTTAAGATCTCTGTGGTAGAATAAAGGTATTTCGGTCAAGGCTTATTGCACTGTAAAGAATTGCGAATCAAAGCAGGATCAAACTTTTAGGGAATCCAGTATTCCATGACAGGTCGAAGCACATCGTGATCAAGTATCACTATATCTGAGATATGGTACAGAGAGGAGCAGCGAGGCTCTGACACATCTCAACGGATGAGCAGGTTGTAGACATTCTCACCAAGGCTTTGTCGAAAGTAAAGTTCTTATTCTTTAGAGAGCAGTTTGGGGTGAAGGAGAATGTATCCCTCCTCGTGAGGGAACATTGCTGATCGAGAACATTGAGCATATGCTCTCCCCCAATCTTTCGACTAGCCATGGACTTAGTGAGGGGGGATTGAGCAACGAGGCTCTTGGGTGTGAGGGTGCTCCTTAGAGCCATGAATTTGGTTGAGTACATGCCCTAGTATGCATCCTATCTGCAAGCCACCTTGTGTCTTTATTGACCAAGGACTATGGACTTGGTTAAGCTTGCCGGGATTGACACCCATCTGTCTAGTGGGTGAGGAGACTTAGGTGTGTGTGTTATCTTTACCTAATGTCGGATGCGACTACCATGAACTTGGTTATGGTAAATTGATTTCCCTAAGTATTGGATGCTGGTGTTCTATCGCTTGATTACTGAGGATCAAGTTGGGTCAGTCAATAGACATAGGGTGAGTGTGATCTTTGCCAAGGTCATTTATGATTTCCATGGCCCTGGTTGTGGTAAATCAATCTCCCCTATCGTCATTGTGGATCATTCGTCCGAGATGAGATAATGATGTAGCTATCAACTTTCCTTATGATTGAGACATGTACATTTGAGTTGAGATCTATGATATACTCTTTAGGTCATGGAGCTTGACCTAGAGTCTAGCAGGGTGTGTGTGATCTTTACCAAGGTCAAATGTGATTGCCATTGACTTGGTTGTGGTAAATTGATCTCCCCTATCATCTGTTGTGGATCGAGACATCATTGTTCAGCTAAGAAGAGATCTATGGAGCAACTTATGAATACCTCCCTAGCTGAGAGGGACCATTGAAATTGGATTGTGATTCTATTTGCTTTCCTTATGATGACAAAGAATGAAAATACCTCCCTGGCTCAGAGGAAGTGTTGAAAATTATAGCCATGGTCGACATTTCCATCAATGAAAATTAAAGAATAGAAAGAAAAAAATTAAATTAGCAAATTTGAATTTATGTTTTTCCCCTCCAAAATTTTCAAGGCGGCTGGGCCCAAGAGGCACCCATTCGAACCCCATTTGGAAATCTATATGAAGGAGAGGTACCCTCCTCATTTGACACATTGATCTATCTATCATTGAGCTTTGATCCAACGAATTTCAGAAGGAAGGAGGGCCAAAATTTCTGAGGGAAGGAGGGCTTGCGACTTTTCTTGGGATCTCTCTTATTCTTGGGTATTGGTTTGGTTATCGATGATGCCTTTGATGTACTGATGTATCTCTCTCTCTCTCTCTCTCTCTCATAAAGAAGAATTTTTGGGTTTTCCCCTTATGGGTTTTGCCCTGGCCTCAAGCCTAATTTCTTTGACATTTGAAGTGCAGGATTGGGAGGTAACATGCCCTTGTTAGGAACCTTTTTCAATGATTGCGTTGATTTTCATAATATGAGAGAACTATCTACGACATGTTCTAAGGTAGAAAGAGCTATCCCTTTCACATGATGAGATGCCTAGTGAGAGGTGAGATTGTGTTATGAATATAATATATAAAAATAATATAATTAATACACACAATAATAATCATAATAATAATTAAGTAAATAATAATTACTATTAGTTACTGAAGAGGCATATCTTAAAGGACATGGCCGTTCATGACAGGGCACCTGCCTAGGTATATAAGCGGACCCTTATTTGTAATCATTTTCTCATCAAATATCTCTTTGTGTAATCAAACATTTCTATATACATATATTACTTGTCCTATAATGGATATTTGCATATTTCAAATATTTTGAATATCTGTTGTTTATACGAACCCTGTTTGTTACATTGGTATCAGAGCTTCATTCTCCAATCTTGACTTTTGGCCATCAATTCTTTGTCAAGTTCGTTGTCGTTTAACTGAGGCTTTTTAGCCCCATAGTTTTTGGAGGTTCTCCATTCTATCATCAAGCCATGTTCATTATTAAAAAAACATAATTCCATATGCCAATCATTGTTGCCGTTGCCCCTACCCCAATACCAACCAGCCACCACCTGTTGCTGTAGTAGAGTCGCCGCTTTGCCCACCCTGCCACTCTGCCAGACCACTGGCTCTTCACGCCCACTGGTAGAATTCAACACATCAATCTATTGTTTGATGAAATTGTGTCCATTAAATTCGGGAGAATACCACAAATGTTGCACCCCCATTCAACAACACAAAGGAAAAAATCAGTCAAAGTCGGTCATAGTTTGAATCACTAGAAGATTACATTTTCGTTCGGGGAGCTCGTGAGCACCTTTAATTTCATCAACCACAAATTTAATTCAAAATCATTGTTAAAATTGCAAGTAATATATTACGTCGAAGTCCCCATTGTTAAATCTATTACTCCAGATCGATGCCCTTAATGCTACGGTTGACTAAACACTTGCCAATGACCTTTAGTAATCGACACAATTCTTTGTAACAAATACCAATAAAGAAGCATATATATCGGTGGAAGCTTAGTAATTAGGAATAGGTCCATTCAAAACATTTTTTAAGTTTTTAGAAGTCAAAACATGTATTTAATAGTGAAGTATTTTGATTTTGGGACAAAATTTCTACAAAAAATATAATAACCTTCTTTTGGGTTAAAAATTAATAGTAAAACAAAAAAAGAAAGTATATATTATATCACCAAGTTCATATAAAGGAGGAAGGTGTCACATTAAAATTGTGCTATATTATTATAGCCTAGTGAATCTTAGGTAATTATCAACCAACTTACTAAATCAAGGGTTTTTATTCGTAAAGATATATTATAAAAAGGGAAAATAATAAATTAATATATACATGGGAAGGTTTATAAAAAATAAAAAATGGGTTACTTTTAAATCTTAAGCTCATATCAAAAAAGTAAAATGGAGACAACTGTTGAAGAAAAAGGAATGGATTATAATCCAAAAAAGAAGGGAGGGATATTTTCCTATAACTATCTTTCAATCATAGATCATAAATTATTTACATTAAAAGATAGTGTCCAAGAGAGAGACTAATATCGTTATTAGCGCAAACAACGAGAAAAATTACATAAATATTAATTTGGCGAATCAACTATGAATTCCAAAACTAAATATAGGTGAAAAAATGATATCTTTTGAGAGAAAGAGTATGCAATTAATGATTTATAAGTGACAATTGATCATTATGAATACATGTCTCAATTTAGTGTCGTAATTATGTTTAACAAAGAGATTGACATAATTCTCGGTCAACCTTGGTTTAAAGAAATGGGTATGTTCATGTTAAAATAAGAGATTTTCTTTTTTGATGTTTCCTTATAAGAAGAAGATGATCACATTCGAAGACATGACAATGAAGTTAGAATCGATAATGCCTTCATCAAAAGACTTTAAAGATATCTCGAAATTGATGCTTAAAGAGAATAAAGAAACAATATCAAAGAAGCAGAAAGAGTTTGAAGAAGTCATCTCCAATAAAAACTAAAAAATTTCTTGTTTAAAAGACCATAGTCAAACATTACTTTGTGAAGGTTGAGAAGTCTAAAGCTACAAAGAAAAAATTAGAAGAAGAAAAGTAATGTCTCGAGAAGAAATTCAACAAGAATCTATCAGAAAAAGAAGAAGAAAATTTGCATTTAAAAAACTTTAATCAAATTTGTTAGAACAAAAAAGAGATTTAAAAGATGAAAAACTTGAACATCAAGACATTGAAAATAAGGTTCATGAATCAGATATCTTTTGAGAAAAGGAGTATGAAATTAATGATTTATAAGGGACAATTGATCATTATGAATACATATCTCAATTTAATGTCATAATTATGTTTAACAAAGAGATTGACATAATTCTCGATCAACCTTGGTTTAAAGAAATGGTTACGTTCATGTTAAAATAAGATGACTGTTTTTGATGTTTCCTTATAAGAAGAAGATGATCACATTCCAAGACATGACAATGAAGTTAGAATCAATAATGCCTTCATCAAAAGACTTTAAGGATATGTCGAAACTGATGCTTAAAGAGAATAAAAAACAATATCAAAGAAGCAGAAAGAGTTTGAAGAAGTCATCTCCAATAAAAACATTTTTTTTTGTTTAAAAGACCATAGTAAAAAATTACTTGTGAAGGTCAAGAAGTCCAAAGCTACAAAGAAAAAATTAAAAGAAGAAAAGTAATGTATTGAGAAGAAATTTAACGAGAATCTATCAGAAAAGGAAGAAGAAAATTTGCATTTGAAAAACCTTAATCAACAGTTATTAAAACAAAAAAAAGATTTAAAAGATGAAAAGCTTGAACATCAAGACATTGAAAATAAGGTTCATGAATCAGAAATTGAAGAACTCTTATGTCTCATAAATCATTATCAAAGTCTACTCACTCAAATTATAAAACTTAAAAATGATAAAAAATCATTGAAAAACAAATTAGAAGAGCTTATCACAAAAGAAGCATCGAAGTCTTTACATGTAACAATCCAAGTTGCAGAAAAAGGAAAAAATGCCAATCCAGTCAATATTACGACTCAAGAATATGACAAACCAGGGGAAGTAAAAACGTATTCAGATGTTGCAGTTCAAACGATGAAAATTCCAAGTGAATACTTTGTAACCAACTCAACAACATCAGTACTTGAAGTAAATCAGGAAATTGCCACACTCATGCTAAGGGAAAATAAAATCACAAGAACTCCTTATCGACATCAGAATCACAAGAACAAACATTGCAATTAATTTGCGTATTGTATCACTCAGAACATAAACAACAAATTTATGTTCGAAAGAATATTGATATTTGCAAAATCCAGTCTTACGAGAACAATTTATTTCAGCTATCAGATAATTGCAAAGTTCTACAAAAGATTGATTTAAGATGGTTAGAATCTAGATCTTTTCTCAGTTCGACAATTTTGTTTATGACTTAGAGGATCTTATCATCTTGTATTATCGAAGATGAAAACTCGAAAAACTCCAAAAGATACATATAGATTACAAGACAAAGAAACAAATGACACGCCTTGTTAGCAATAAGCTTTGAGAACAAAGCTTTTTTGAAGAGGAAGGCAATGTTATGAATATAATATATATAAATAATATAAACAATAATCATAATAATAATTAAATAAATAATAAATAATCACTGAAGAGGCATGTCTTAAAGGACACGACCATTCATAAAGGGGCACTTGCTTAGCTATATAAGCGGGCCCTTATTTGTAACCAATATCTCATATCAAATATCTTTTTGTGTATTCAAACATTTCTATATAAATATACTACTTGTCCTATAATGGATATTTACATATTAAAGATATTCTGAATATTCCGCTGCATATACGAACCCTGTTCGTCACCTAGGAGATGAAAAATATTTGCAGACCTTGGGCATTTAAAGATTTTGCATACCTCTGAGAAATAAACAATGAGAGAAAGCAATAGTCATGAATATTGCATGTCCTTGTGCAGAGAAAATGAATTAAACATCCACCCTTTTCAGAGGTTTTGTTGTCAACTAACAGTTCCTATCTTTGGGACTGGTTTTTTCATCCCAAATTAAGTTATTTACACATATTTATACTCTAATGTCCAAAAAAGGGTTCTCTAGTAATATTTTTTCTTTTATTTGAAATAATCTTATAGCTGATCTGCTTCTCCTTGGTGTAATTTTATTTTTCAAAGTGCTAGTTCTTCATCCATGTTCTTAAAAGCAAAGTTTGTTCGATCAGTGTAGCACTATTTTTTTTCTTAATTTCCATAGCACAAAATAGTTATTACATTTTGGTTTTAGAATCAAGTCCTTGACACAGATTAGGAGAATAGATGCTGTTATGGCATCTTACATACTGTTTCTGATTCTACTTATCATGAAATGATTTTGATGAATTTGCAGCCGCACATTTTTGTCCATCATCGGCGGCGTGGTTGCAGGAATCTTAGGACTCACTGGTTTGAAAGGTTTTATATTATATTTCATTATCATGGCTGTTGGTTCTCTCGGCGTCATTACCAAAGCCAAATTTGATATTCATGAATATTTTGATTCATGGAATCGTGTTATATTGGATGGTATAACGGGCGGACTTATGGTATCTCCTTTTCCCTGTACAATTATTCTAAAAATTTAATTTTCTTTTTATTTGTTTAAATTTCTCTAGTTGAAAACATTTCATCATTATGATGTGTGATATAAATGGGAGCTTACCTCAAATTCCAGTTATATTTTAGCATATACATGTGTGACAAATACATCTCCTTTCCTACAAAGCATTCAACTTTATACTTCACTTATGTTTGTGCTATGCAAATATAAGCAATTTTAATGATTAATCTTGTTTGGTCTGTACACCTGGAGTTGTATTTTTACCATTAGCTACTACTAGTTCACGTGGACTTTTACGATTAGCATTTCTCCAATTTTGGCACATGTAATATGGACATTCAAGTTCACCCCCTTTTTGATTTTGTATTTGAACTAGGGCTCTGAAAAAATGATGAGCATTGTCGATAGCAGTGTGAATTTTCGATGATCACAAACAATGAAAGAGTGATGGAAATACTAGAAAGGAGATTGCCACAACTGTATATATTATATATAATATATATATTATTATGGACATTCAAGTTCACCCCTGTTTTTGATTTTGTATGTTTGAACCAGGGCTATGAAAAAATGATGAGCATTGTTTGGTATGTATACCTGGAGTTGTATTTTTAGCTACTACTAGTTCATGAGGACTTTTACGATTAGCATTTCTCTAATTTTGGCATATGTAATATGGACATTCAAGTTCACCCCTTTTTTGATTTTGTATTTAACTAGGGCTATGAAAAAATGACGAGCATTTTCAATAGCAATGTGAATTTTCAATGATCACAAACAATGAAAAGAGCGATGGAAATACAAAGGAGATTGCTGCAACTGTGCATGCATATCTATATATATATATATATATATATATGTGAGTACAAAATTGGTAGGAAGATTGCTGAAACTGTGCAGGCTATATATATCTGAGTACAAAATTGGTGGAAAGTGATCATCATTGACCAAGTTTCCTGGATGCACAGATATATAAATGACAAAATTAGACGAGTGATCATTTTTACCAAGTCAGCTATAAAAAACAAAGTACGAAAGATGAAGTACAAATAGGATACATATTTAGACAATGTCTACTAGACTAAATCTCATAATTTCCTTACTGCTTAAAGGACAACGTCTTCAATTTCTGTTAGAGATTGAGAAATTGGTGTTCAAATGCTAATCAGGAAACCACTTGTTTTGTGGGCAAAGTTCCTTTGCAAGGGTTTCGTTGCTCCAAACATGTCATCGTGGGATTTTCGCTATAACTATTTCGCTACGAAGTTTCAGAAGCTAAGAAAAAAACCCATTTAAGACGAAATCGGTCTGAACCTTGGCTCCGAATTTTAGATCCTGTCTCGCTATATTTTCGGAGATATAGTCTGAGGAAGTTAGGGTTTTTGCAAACCCCTGAATTACATTCCAAATAGGTGACCTGGGGAAAATCGTTATAACTTTCTCTCTCAGAATTGGATTGAAATTTTGTAAGATGTTACAGAAAGAGGACGGACTGTAGTTTCTTGTGTACATTTTTTAGATCCAAAGGTCGAAACAGTGACACGGGTCACGTCGTACAAGTTCGCTCTACTGAACTAGTCTATAATCAGGTCATCGTGGGAGATTTGGCATAACAACCAAATACGTAAGTTAATGTTTAGTAGATTTGCTGTGGACATCAAGTAGTGTATATTCAGGCAGAGTTTGAAAATCAGTGATGGCTGCTTCTGAAGTCTGGATGTGTTACCAAAATTGCTACTTCCAGGGTCTACTAGTACCAGGGTTTAGCGCTAGCTGCTATTTGAAGTGCTATCTTAATATTGTTAGCCCAATACCTCGATATTCAATACTCCAACATCCAGTAGTCAAAGATTGATATTTGATACTAAGAAGATGATCCTAGATGGAGTTCAAGATCATCTTGTCTCGCATATTGCAGACAAGAATACAACAAAGGACATGTGGGATGCCATTGCGAAGCTGTACGAAGATCCATCTGCGCATTTCCAATAGGGAGTGCGAGTGCAGGTGTAAGGCAGAGGTAGGCTGTCAGAAGAAGGAAATTTCTAGCATATAGTTCTCCAGTTTATTTGAGTTTTGCAAAGATGGCCGCAACGAGACTTGGAGATCAGGATAGACTTGATGGAGCCTTTAATTTTGGCGTATGTAAGGCCATAATGCAATTCCTATTTGATGAGCACGACTTGAAGGAATTTGTCACAAATGTAATGGTTGAATCGATAGATCCACAACAACTGGAAACCTTCAAGAAGGAGATGGCTAAGACCAAGAAGATGGTCCACGAGAGAGTTCGAGATCATCTTGTCTTGCATATTGCAGACAAGAATACAACAAAGGACATGTGGGATGCTATTGTGAAGCCGTACGAAGATCCATATGCGCATTTCCAATAGGGAGTGCGAGTGCAGGTGGAAGGTAGAGGTAGGCTGTCGGAAGAAGGAAATTTCCAGCATATAGTTCTCTAGTTTATTTGAGTTTTGCAGAGATGGCCACAACAGGGCTCGGAGATCAGGATAGACTTGATGGAGCCTTTAATTTTGGCGCCCGTAAGGCCAGAATGCAATTCCTATTGGATGAGCACGACTTGAGGAATTTGTCACAAATATAATGGCTGACCGACAGATCCACAACAACTGGAAACCTTCAAGAAGGAGATGGCCAAGACGAAGAAGATGGTCCTAGATAGAGTTTGGGATCATCTTGTCTCGCATATTGCAGACAAGAATACAACAAAGGACATGTGGGATGCCGTTGTGACGTTGTATGAAGATCCACCTGAGAATCAGAAACTGATCTCAAGGAGAAACCGAGGTTTCTCATAATGCAGAAGGGCAAGGATGTTACATCCTACCTCACCAGGATTCAAGGAATCAGAGACGAACTTGCAGCTGTAAGAGAGAAACCATTAGATAGTGAGCGGGTGCGCGCGACACTCAACAGGTTCTCAAAGGAGTGGCGTACATTCGTCAAAGTAATTTCTGGACGAAACACACTTCTAAGTTGGGATCGCCTGTGGAGTGAATTCACTCAGAAGGTGCTAACGCTCAACCTTGCAGAAGGTACTATATGCATTAGTAGTAAGGGACCAAAGGTGGAGAATGAAGAAGAGAATGTAGCCCTTGCAGGTAAGGGAAAGGCGAAGAAGGGTCCTAATCAGGGACAAGACTCAGAGGGAGAAAAGAAGAAGGGCATGTTGAAGCTCAAGGGCTTCGGATGTGGTGAGTTTGATCACTACGTCACTTAGTGTTCCTAAGAGGAAGAAGGACCAGTAGATAGCAACTTCGACAAAGATCGATGAGTTGACCTCCAGATTGGAGGAATTCACGTTGATACCATCAATACCTCCAGACGGAAGAGCATGCTGCTTTAGATTGCCAGTATCAGTAGGGTCCATAGGGGAGCAATATGAAGTCTAGATCAAATCCAGTTGTTGTTTACATGGATCAATACCTTTGCTACGAGGGGCCCACAATAGTAATGTAGTAGGAGGATCGAGGTGTCAACAAGGCACATTTAGATCTTGAGGGTCAATGTAGAGCTAGTTGCAGTCAAATACTTGAGAGGTAGTTGTAGAGCCATTTGGGCGCAGTTACGTACTCAGTAGATAGTGTAGAGCTAGTTCCAGTCAGGGACTCAAGGGATAGTTGCCCCTACACACTAGATTAGAGAGAGTTTGAGACTCAAAGGGAATCTAGCTTCAGAGGGAGCAAACCTATGGAAACTTGATCTTGAGGTTTTGAGGTGGTCAGTACACAAAGTTGTAGTGGTAGCAATAACGCAGAGGCAACGCGAAAGCAACAATGCATGGTACTAGCAGTGTGAGATCCGAGATTGATTCAACTACAGTTGGTAGCAGGTGAATCAGAGTATGCGCAATAACATGGTGGACAATGTTTCCCAGATTGACTTCTTCATACTGATTTCCAGTGACAGGGAGTTAGATGAGTTTGAGATGTGAAGAAAGGAGTTATAACCGATGTCAAACATCAACAACGTGGAACAATCCAACTACAGGTTGTTCATCAAGGACAAGATGAGTAGAATGGAGAGTGGAGAACACCTTCCTCTCTAAGAGGGAGTGTTAGTTTTTGATGGATATGGTAGCATCAGAGAAATGTTCTAGTCTATAAGGTGTCAGAGAGGCTAAGTAACACAATATCTTCAAAACCCAGAAAATGTTTCGAGAGAACATTTAGAAGCCTCTCAATTAAATTAATTGATCAATGATTAAAAAGTTCCTAAGTCTAACTTAGGAAAATTGATTAATTAATGGGTATAAATTTAGGAAATCGATTTTTGCTCTAAAGACTCTGGAAAAGTGATCCGACGAAGTCTAAGTTGATTTGAGCCATCAATCATTATTAGATCATGGCCATTGATGCTCCAAAGAGAGATTATGAGAGCAGGTCGAAGGGATTGGAGAAAACACATCAAGTGAGTAAGGAAGTTCGAATTACCCAATTCGAAGTATTCAATAGGGTGCTGTTCGAGCTAAGGGAGAGATAGTAACAGGGGTTTGTAGTGGAGAGAATTTTCGGAAAAATTCTCTGGAGGTTTTCCAGTGATCTAGAGTTAGGATAGGAGGCCGAATTATCCAACAGAGGAGGCCGTATTCTATAGTGCGAGTTGCTTAGTTTTCCAGTGTGAGTTGCCAGAAGAAGGATTGATTCAGTTGCTAGGCCTTGAATCTAGTCTCGGGAGGTAGATCAAATTGTTTCTAGAGGCAGAGGAAAGCGAGATGACTTGTCTGGAGGAGTTTACGGGGCAGAACGAAATTCTCGAGGTTGCAGTGCACATTTTTGTCTAGTGGTGCGAGTGTCAGGGAGGAGTGCGAGTGGCCAGGGAGAGGCCAAATTGATTTGTTGTGAGGGCAAAAAATTTCCGTAGTATTTTTCCAATTAAGATAAATTGCTGGAGCTAAGCTAGGAAGCCTAGCAGTTGTAATTCTCAATTTGTGTTGCATAATAATAAAACCTTCATCTGCTGCACTAGTTTTCCCTTTGGGGTTTTTCCATGGACAATTATCTAAAAATAATGGTGTCATTTTTATTGTGTGTGCATCTATTTCTCAGTTCAAATTTTTATATTTCCACAATGTAATTTTATTGTGAAGAATTGCAGTGTGAATTATTTGCTATTTACCGTAATAATAATTTAACAAAAGAAAAATAAACTGTTAAAGTTAGGAGAATAATTTCCAGTTTCTACAGTTCAAGGATTTTTTGCACAAGCTCCAACTTGCCTTTCCACCTTGAAGTGTTCTCAGGCTCCAACCTGAAGGAGATTTCATTGTTGGGGTTGCACCACCCTGCCACCCTTCTCAACGAGCCACTACTTGCCTTGAAAGCTTCGACCTTCAATCCACCATAGTGGACCACAATTTCATCATTTTCAAACTGAATCCACCTGTGCTCAATGTGAACATAAAAAATATCAAAACAATTTGCTGACTTTGTCAATATGTAATATTGCGACAAGTTCATCAACAATATCTGCTCATCAAAAGACAAAACCCTAGCTGAACAATCTAGTAGTAGATATCATTTTGGGATTCAGTTGTGTTAAGTAAGTCATTCATCTAATATAATGCATTGCGAAAACCTCAATACTTAATCTAGTAGTACTCAATACTCTATGCTCAACAGACATCCACTACTCCTCAACATGTATATGTCATGACAAACCGTAGCAATATATAAACAAGAGCTCAATGTATTCCATTGTCACTGAATTGCCTTTGCTTTTGTCTAATAGTCGATTCTTGCTATCACAACACTTGAGACAATGATGTTGCTAATGCTAGTGCTGTCACTGCTAACACTTGCCCACATGCACAATCTGATGTGCCACAAGTCTGTCCTGTGCCCAACCTTAAGCTGTCTAAACTTTTGGCTTAGAAAACACAAGATCATAAGACACTAACCCAATTGCCTCTCTATAATGGAATTCCCAGCTTAACAATTCATGCTTAAGGAATCAAACCCTAGAGGCATCATACACATCTACTTCAGCAACTAAAGTCAACATCATTCAAAAGATCCTCTGCAATACAATCACTAGCACATCAACCGACTCTTCTCAGCAGTATACAACCAATGCTCACTCGACTGACAAAACTTAGTTTTGCTGCATGCATCAATATTGTAATAGCAATAGCAATTTATGATCAAAATAATTTGATACAAGTCCGTTGCCTAGCAAACTTTTCAGCAGCTTCAACCATGAATAAGACTATGTGATTAGCAAATGGATTTGAACAATTGAGTGCTCAACTAAGTCACCTGACACGTGGATTCGGGATTCGACGGATACGGGGATTTGAGTGTTAGATATAGACACGTTGACCCCATGGAACAGGATACATTTGGATACGTTATATATATAATATTAAAAATTAGATATTCCTTTCACAATTTCTCATTCATAATACAAATTCATTGATTCAAACATAGATCTTCATCTAGATGTAAGTTTTCCAAAGTAACATTATGCATACAAAATTACAAATACAATTGTGACATAAATGATAAATGATAAATTATAAATTTATAATACATAGTCAATTCATCAATGATCCAATAGGAGAAAGGCAAGATAGTAAGTTAAAGATACTACAATTTTCTCATTAAGTCATCAAAATGAAAATGTGTTACTGTTTACATAGGTAGTACAATGCCAATGGAAAATAGAAATAGAAAATACAAAACAACAAGTATACAAGCCTCAAGGTAGTAGGTAGCTCATGACTCACGAGTCATCAATCCTCATAGTCGTGATCAAAATCATCATCATTGTCCTCATTGTCATGGTCACCACTGCTCTCCTTTGCTGCATCCTCCTCCTCTGTATCCAAAGTCATCTTTGCATTTGGTGGTGTGGAGGATGATCCCTCTATAGTATCACCATCATCAAATCTGACAGGCTCTAGCACTTACTTGTTGCTTGAATCTCCTTGAAAATGCTCCCATACCCTTTGCTCCTTGCTCCCAAAAACCCACAACAAACTAAATAAGTGAATGCACAAATAGAATGGGGAAATACGCCTTTATAATGCTGTGCGGGTTCTTGATTTCCGGATTCTTGATTAGCATCTCAATTTTGGGGTACTTTGACCACACAATGGGTCTCTAACATTGACGAGACATATATCCTCAACTGTGAGGAGTTATGTGACATGGCACCTACTGGTGGAATCAATATGACAAGCACAATGAAATGATGTTAGTCTTGCTTGCCAATGCATTGATTTTCCCATTCAAAATCTTCATCAAAAGTGGGGTATCGTGATCACACTGCAGGAGCTTCTCATCCTTCTACCAAAAATACTTAGACAGGGGTGAATTAGTGTTTCTCTTCAATTAGTAAATTTTAACTTCACAAAGCATTAAATTCACATTAACATTAAATTAACATTAAATTAAAATCACTTCACATGAATAGTAAACAACACCATTCAACAATGCACAAACATCAAGACAGTAGACAACAAATTTTTAGGTGGAAACCCTTTCGGGAGAAAAACCACCGAACACTTCTTAATATAGGTCTTTTCAAGATTACATCAATGGGAAGCTCCAACTTCCAAATTCATCAGCTCTAATTGAAGGAGGCTCCAACCCCTTAGTTTATAGGCTCCAACCCAAGGGAGGCTCCAACGCCCTGGTTTACATGATCCAACCTGAAGGATGCTCCAACACCCTGTTTACCAGCTCCAATTGGAAAGATGCTCCAATGGCCTGGCTTTATCAACTCCCCATAGAAAGGATGCTCCAATGCCCTGCACAGGCTCCAACCTACCCTAGCACCACCTTGTCGCCCTGAAGTGTTCTCGAGCTCTAACCTGAAGGAGACTCCACTCTCCTGCCTTGCACCACACTGCTGCTCTGAAGTGTTCTCAGGCTCAACCTTGAAGGAGACTCCACTCTCCAGCCTTGCACCACCCTGCCACCCTGTTTCGCAAGCTGCTACTTGTCTTGAAGGCTTCAACCTTCAACTCACTACGATGGATCATGTTTCATGATTTTCAGACTTGATCCACCTGTCCCTTCATTGCTCAAAGTAAACAAATAATCTTACTGCAACATAAATCTTCTTACTGTCAGTCCTCTAACAACATCAACAACATCAACAAACCCTAACATCATACTCTCATCATCCATATCACAAACTCTGTCACCTCAAAACATCAACCATGCCAACCTCTGAATATCAACAACAAACCCTATCTCAATGTGCCTCTGTCAAACCCTAGCAGTAATGTGCAACAAATCAGCATATACTGACAAACCCTAGCTCAACGTATGGATCAATAGCAAACAATAGTAGTTTCTTGCTCAACATCTTTATAACAATCAGTGGCCTTTCTGATCTCTACTAAGTACATCATACTTGTGACCAATAGCATATAACTCTTCAATCCTTAATAATCTTTGCTTTGCTTCTACCCAAAAGGTCAAACCCTAGTTCTGCCCAACACTGCTAGACTCCAGCAGCAGTTCTACTTCAGGCTCCAATAGTATCATGATCTCTCCATAACATTTTCAGGCTCCAATAGTATCATGATCTCTCCATAACATTCCCTGGCAAGCATTAATATGAGACCTTTGCTCATCAGCAAGCTTGACCAGCATTATATTTCTGTTCTTTTTGGCTGTGTAACAAACTAGTACTGGTTATAGGTCATCAGCATGTATCAGTCATCATTACATAAGCCTAACTTAATGTGTAGCAACAACAACAATATAACACTGTGGCAGCTGCATACATGTCATTACAGTAATGAAAAACAAGCCTCATAATAATAATATACTTGCCCACTGCAGCTCTGTTGAGCACACCTGGACTATGATGATCGTACTAATAGTAGCAAACCACATTTTCAGAGCTTTTTGCTCATCAGCAATGTTATCATTTAGCAGCAGCATGTCACATAACCTATGCAGCATCTCAAGCTTGACAATGTGTGTCAACGGTCAATCGTCTGCAACATGGGCCCTACTTCAACCCTTGTATTATCATTATCAATGCACTTCTTAGCCTGCATATGAATCTTTGATACTGTAGTGTTAACTGCCACTATTGTTTGGGTGGGTCAAATGTCAACCCAAAGTTGTAGTCATATAAATATCCCTGAATCTGGCTAATCAAATTACAACAGTACGAAGTACTGCTAATAATAAGGATAAATCAATGGTGAGCCTTGTCTGTAACTCAGCATACTTCAGTGACAAGATTTGTGTGCATGTCCAGTGATCTTAGATTACTATAGCAATAGACATGTTATCATTATTCAAACTTTTACCAACTCAAAAGATAATTGAATATATTAACAATGTAATGCAAGAATGTTGCCACACCTATCTTCAGCTTTGCTTGTGTAAGTTGCTGATTTAACCTTCGATTCCAGCCACTTGGATTAGTTTGAGATACTGATATGCTTGATAATGTTCTTTATGTCCTTCAAAACTTTTGACTGACCTTAAGAACCGCTTGGATGCAACTTCTTGCTTCAGATCATAGGAGTACCGTCTAACAGGATCAAAAACGCATATCAAATTAGATAACTGAGACTGCTTCAAAGGGAGTGCGAATACTGTGGTCTGTCATAGGAGGGTTGAGATGGGCCTCAGGAAGCCCTAAAAAAAACTTCAGCTGCTCAGCCAAAAAGACCTCAGATATCATCACAGTTCAAACAAAATGCCAAATAAGAATTTCTGTCCGTGAACCATCTTCCGTTCTGCCACAGTAGGGATGAAATTTAGCCTAAAAATAGAGTCGAATTAGTCCTCAGAGAGCCAAAAAGGTGATTCAGGAAGAGGGTCCGAATAGTCCTCCTGCAAGGGCCAAAATTCCTTCAGTGATAACCATGACCCAAGAAATATAAGAACAAGCCCAAGACCAGACCGGAGCTCGGATCCTCCACAAAATTCGGTGAAAAAGACTTCAGAACCAGCGTATTTGTTTCAGCAGTATAGCCATTAGGGCTTAAAATTTTTGCTAATTCTCCTTAGAAGAATTAACGCGCAGCCTCATGCAAAAACATTGTTTCAGATCTACCTCAGAAGATTCTTGATGGTTCATTTGGCCTCTCCATCATATGAACAAATCTGCCCCAGGCCTCAGAAATCACAGATGATTTTATCTAAAGATATGCGTTCAAATTCTGTCTACTAAGGGAAGATGAGTTGTATATATATAGGATTTGAGGAGGCTTCTAGGAGGGAACTGACTTAAACTATTGGAGGGAGCTGAGCTTAAGTGTAAAAATGCAAATTCAAATTTTTAAATTTTGTTTTGGAGCCAAAAATTAACCCCCTTTACAGCCGACTTGATCAAGCAATTTGGTATTAAGAAATTTTCATTTGAGGGGCTGTCTTGGTCTTTTTCAATTCCTTTTTAAAGATTGCAACACTTGTTTTGTGGTCCATGCTTAATATAAATCTTGCCACAATGAGAATCTACGTGATGTAATCATTTCAAATTGTTTTCATGACAATGCTTGGAGCTTTTAACAAGAATCGACACAGCTTGCCATATCTCCTCAACCGAGAGGACCTATGTGACATGCCACCTACCGTTAGAATCGACACAACAAGGATAATCAAATGATGATGAACTTGAGCCCAAACAAACTGATCTTCTTACCTAAATTCCTCATCAAATGCGGGGTATCATGACCATATCGCAGGGGCTAGGGTTTCTCGTCCTTTGGAGCTTCCAACTTCTACAATCCACGATGTATATTAAGAGCGTTTACAAACCAATGTTGGTATCAATGACAACGCCATTCAACAATCTCTCCCTTTGTCATTGATGGCAACACACATACTCCCCTTGCGATCACTGCTCCCCCTGACTTCATGTTTCTAATCATCTCCTAATTTCGCTCCCCTTTGACATCAATGACAAAGGGTTACCTCCCCAACGAAATATCTTCCTCTGATGCTTCCTGCAATATACATCCTTTCTGCAATTGACATGCTAAGACTTTCATGATTTACCACAACAGAGACCTTCTGCAATTCTGTTCATGACTTCGCTTTGCCAAACTTGCTGCATCATTGAACTCAACACTGATTTCTCTACCCATAATATTGACTTTTGCTACTTCATAAGTTGACTACTCTGTTGACGATATTGACTACTGCTTTGGCGACTTCTTCACATATGTCAAACTGTTGCAAGATAGATCTGCAACCACTGCTACTTAGACTCCCCTCAACATTCGCAGAAGAAGGAATCGTCACGCTGGATTCTTCAAAATAATGTATGAACCAACTCTATAGTCCGGATCATCTTCCTTCTTATTGGTGGATTCATCATGATCTTTAGGCTTTACAAAATTTGAGAGCATAACTACTGAGAATTCTTCCTTTACCTATTTCTTTTGGTTTTTCTTTCTTCTCCAAATCTTCCTGTACCTGGTTTTAGGTCTGTCTTTCATGGAAGATTCTATCTTGTACCTGCAATTGCGAGCTATATGACCATATTAATGACGTTTGTAACATTCAATGTATGGCTTGGTTGGTGGAGAAAATGACATATACTTTCAATTGATAGTTATTTTGAAATCTATCTTGCGATCTTGCAAACTTGCTTTTAGGGTTTCGATAATTTCTTTGATAATCGTCCCTTTCATAAATTTTGCAATCCCTAGCCATATGCCCGAAGTTTGAACTTGAAAAACAATAACCATTAAACATGCTAGGGTACCTGAATGAGATGTCTTGTCTTGATGATCTTTTGTAGCTATTCTTTCTTGGAGGAGGTACAACCTTTCGTTGATCCTTGCTTCTTGGAGCTACAACATTTTTAAACCTTTTCTATCTTTCATTTCGATTTGGCCTCTGAGGAATCCTGCTATCAGGCTTCTTATCAATCTTACTTTGTGGGGACTTCAAGCTTGTGCCTTCATCACATGGAGTTCCACCTGCTTATTTTGGCATCATCTTCAGTTGAGCAATTTCTCGGTTCTTTTCATCAATGATATGATCCTTCTTTTCAACATCCTACAAATGTTCCTTCTACCATTCCTTGAGCCTGTTTAGTTGTGTTAGAGATGCATCATGTTCCTTTTGATTTTGACCAACCTTTGCTATAGATTCCTCCAATTGGCTTGTCAAGATATCTCTTTCTTTTCAGCTTGCTACACTTGAAGTCTTAGGAGGGCAACTTCTTCTTTGATTGTACAATTTTCCTTCTCTGTGTTCTTCATTTCTTTGAAGGCACTAATTAATACTTTCTCCATGTCCACTTTTGCTTATTTTTCCTCATCATTGTCAAATTCTTCGATTGAGAATCTTCTTTAATTGAATCGCGATCATCATTATCATTTTCATCTTGACCGACATACTTCTTTGGGTAGAGATCATGTAACTTCTTCCAAAGAATTTTGGTTGATGAGAACATATCAACTTTGGCTTTTTAGGGACTGGCAGAGCATTGAAAATGACATTCATGGCTTTTGCATTGTACCTTCTAGATTCATCGGTAGACGCGTCTCCAGAAGGAACAAAGCACCATACATCACATCCCTAATTTTAAAATAGACTTGCATTTTGTATTCCCATATTTCATATTTGGCTTCATCGAATTCAGGAGATGGTGGACCAACTTGATTCACTTCATTATCTGCAATACTAGAGACTTCCTTTGATTATGCTGAACATTTGGCAGCTTGCTTCTTTGACTTTCAAATCTTTGCACTCTAAGATCTGCCTTCCAAATGTTAAGCTTGTTGAAAAGTTACAGTCTTCATAATGACATGTAATTATGATTTTATTTAATGAGATGTAAAGAAGAAAAATAAATTTATTGTATTGCTTGCTTCATGGGTTTCATGAGCAAGAGGTTTTATTTTTGAGTCAAGGCTCCCATTGAGAGTCTTTAGGAATTATTTGTCATCTAGTCATAAAATGATAGTCATTGTCATGTAATGAAGTCATGTTACACTTTGTAAGAGGTCAATAATCCTCCAAGACCTTGTCACTAATCCTATTCAAGTCAACATACAACGATGGAAGAACATGCTAGAAGAAGTCGGCCTAACTCTTGTGATCATGTTGGCCTAAAGGGCATGTAATGAAGCGTATATGTAGCCACACTCGACCTCATATGAGGCAAGCAACTCGACAAGCATTCGTTGAAGAAGAAGTGCAAAGAAGAGGCTACCAAGAGAAGTGCGAAAAAGGATAAGGAGGGTTTCTATTGGGGCAACGAAGAAGGTTTCTTCTAGGGCAAGCAAAGGAAGGATTCTTCGGGGTTACTTGTTCTGGGTAACCGAGATAGAGATCTAGAGATCGAGATTCTCTAAGAGGAAGCCAGTGACATCATAGAGACTGAGTTTCTCTAGGAGAAGTCGAGAAGAAGTAGTGTGAAGTATAGAGACCGAGTTTCTCTAGAAGGAGTCGAGGGGAGCAGTTCGAGATCAAGAAGAAAGTCAAGAAAGGGAAGAGGTAGAGCATCAAGGTTAGTGACGAGATTCTTGGGAGGATACTAGAGTCAAGGGTCTTTGTCATGGTCTTGGTACACATCAATTGAAGATCTAGAAGAAGAATTTTGATCGGGGTTTCCTCTCAAGAGGTGAGAGGTTTTGACCCTGGCTGACAAGCCTACATACTGTGTTGCTTGTCCTTTATTGTGCATATTGGTAATTGTCTTAATGAAAAGAACACAATAATAACATAACGAAGAAAAGACTATAAGCTAAGAAGTAAAAGTATATCACAAGCAATTATCAAGTAGATAGATCTTTTAACTATTCATGCTTTAGATTTCTCAACATGTTATCAGAGCTTAGGTGCTGAAGTCAAGAAGGGGCACTCAAAGAAAGTAGACACACGAGAATTGAGCTTCAAAGAAGGATCAAGCAAGTTAAAGAAAAGCCAAGCAAGAAATCAAGATCTACCAAAACCCTAGATCAAAGAAATATACTCTAGCAAGAGTCTTGAAATTATCTTCAAGAAGGAAGCAGGAAGAAAAAGACCGAAACCCTAGAAGCACTTCAGAGATCATCACTCATACATCACCAAAGAAGTGGAAGCTCTTAAAATCTAAGGATGGTTAGATCGAAAGGCAAATCTTCTCTCTATTGAAGCAAGGATCTCATTTTGAAAAAGATCATCCTAAAGAAGGCAATCTTCCCTCATCGAAGTAAGAACCTTCTTAAAAGGATCATCTGAAGCAACAAGTTCGTCATCGAGTTGAAGATTCTATCTTCACAAATAAGTACCTTTTTATAATCTAATCTAGTAAAAATGACTTCATGTTTCAAGGAGAACCATAAGCTGGTTGGGATATCAAACTTCCTTGCATGAAAAAGAAGGATAGACATAGTCCTCAAAGTAAATGAAGTCATTGATCATGGAAAGGTCTCTAAGCCATTTGAAGAACGAGCATTATCTGGATACATCGAAAGGGATCTCAAGGCTCAAAAGATTCTTAAGGAATCTATTAAAGATCCTCTCATTCCCTATGTAACCAAGTTGGAGATATCTGAAGAAATATATGATAAACTTGTAGAAATTTTCTCTGAAAGCACGATAGAAAAGACCATATCACTTAGATCTGATCTATATAAATTAAAGATGTCAAAGGATAAAGGGTTATTGTCATGTCTTTCAAAAGCATCTCAAATAAAAGGACAATCGCAAGATCTAGAAGAGATGGTATTTGATAAAGAAATGATCTCCGTTATTCTAAATGCATTGACTGATGAACAAGGTAACCTCATATCTACTTAGGAAATGAAGCTATCCCATTCATCAAATTATGGTCTCTTTGCAAGGTAGAAAGAAGACAGGTTGAAAAATGAAAGTAACGAAAGATCATATAGAAGGGATCAATCAGTGACAAAAAAGGAATATTTGGGAAGTTTGGTCCTCCAAAGAAAAAAAAGAACATGGCTAAGGAAAGATGCTATGGTTGTTAGGAACTTGGGCACTATATAAGAGATTGTCCTAAACGTAAGAGGGACAGGGAAGAAGCCCATAGTACTGAGGAAGTGAAAGAACTTGAGACAAAGAAGCTTAATAAGGAAGAAGCAAAAGATCTCTACTATTACTGAGATAATCTTCTTCACTAGAAGGTACTTTCCACTTGTAATTCATAGATAGGAGGCAGTGGAAATAAGATAGGATGCATCGAATTAAAAATAGCATTTTGATAGAAGCATTAGAAGTAAGAGCTCGTGACATGGGAAGCAAAACGAATGTCTGAATAAATTCTATTGTTTACAAAGAATAAGAAGCTCTTGAAAACCTCATTGAAATCTCAAGTATAGAAAGAAGTAAAGGTCATCATCGACTGGGATGATCATACAATAGTCAATAAGGAAACATATGCTGGGTGAGGATATGAAAGATCCTCAAGTTTCTCCGATGGAATCCTTATTAGAGGATTTACCGATCTAGAAAGAAAGCAATTGGGAATTCCCACTAATGGGATTCAAGGGATGATGGTATGATGACATAATAGGAAAGCAGGACTAAAGGATAAAGTTCTTTCGTTCAAATGAAGCTGCTACAGGAAGTCTAGATGACCGAAAGGAAAGATGAGGTATGTATGATTATTATGAAAGTCATGTCATATGGTTGCAGATAATATGGATCACTATTTCCATCTTGGGAAATATGATAAGAAGAAGAAAGGATCTCCTCCTCTGAAAGATTGCAGAAAAGCATAAGTCGCACTAGATGAAATCAACATAATATGTTCTCATATGAATCATGAGGAAGCTTATTACAATTAAGAAACTCTGATTAGAAGCTCCTAGGAATGAAGTGTGTGAAAAGAAAGGAAGAGATTGTAAAATATGCAACAAAGGTAGAAAGGCATTCAACATCCGAAGTCCAAGAAGATCTGGCCGGAAAGATATGAAGACTCTGATGGAAGTCAGAAAAAGATAGAGGCCCTTGACAATGGATATTTGTGGGAGATGTGTCAATCTGCATGCATGATGATGATATCTATAGGAAGATGTCATGAATAAAGACCATCACAAAGGTAATTTTGATTTAAGTGTTCATTTCTTATTTTTGAACTAATATCTGGATGGGCTTATGTAGGACTACCAAAGGGAAAATTTATGGATGACTTCTAGGAAGACCATATTGAAGGATGTAAGATCCTTTCGAAAAATATTTCATAAAGAAAGTAGCATGACATAAAGCAAAGCCAGATGGAAAACTGATGAATCACTTTATGATGAAATGAGGACATGACTAACTTCATGGATGAAAGTGATGGATGGTTTGTGCCCCCTATGAAAGAAGTCCCAAAAGATGAAGACTCCATGAGAAAAGAAATTTATGACATCGAGGAAGAAAGGAGTTCTTCAAGCATCTGGTAGACCCAACATCTCCACCTGAGAAGTTGCTGCAGGTCCCTAGTTAAGAGGGAGCCTGAAAATAAGTTTCTTACTTGGAAGAAACTTGAAATTCCTAAGCCAATAGGTAGCTTAGGTACATTCCTTTTGATAGGAATGAGTACATTCCTTTATTGGAATATGTCCTCCCTATTTGAGAGGGAGAGATAAACATGTCATTCTGGTCTTCACCTAGGAAGACAAAATGGAGGATTAGGTAATAATTTGGCATTCAATACTCTTTGAGGATGAGATAGGGCATCCAATAGAAGAGTAGTCACGGAGGATCAATATTCTTTGAGGGTTGGGGAGTCCAAGATAAGAATAGTCCTCATGGAACACACCCTGAGTACCCGAGTTGGGGATGTTTCGAGAGAGACAATGATGAGAGTGTCTATAAATCATTGGTCTCGCCAACATGATCTTGTGGATCAATGGAGCTGTTAATCAAGGCCTTGCTATGTAACAATGTTGGTTGATATGATGCTATACAAATGAGTTACCAATCCGAATTCTTATGAGAAATTCTTTGGATTGAGAAAGTCCAAGTACCATTATGAATACCTCCCTATTTAAGAGGGAGTGTTGAAAAGTGTAAGTAGGTTTGGTCTTCATAATGACATGTAATTAGGATTTTATGTAATGAGATGTAAAGAAGAAAAATAAATTTATTGTATTGCTTGCTTCATGGGTTTCATGAGCAAGAGATTTTATTTTCGAGCCAAGACTCCCATTGAGTGTCTTTAGGAATTATTTGTCATATAGTCATAAAATGATAGAGTCATTGTCATGTAATGAAGTCATGTTACACTTTGTAAAAGGTCAATATTGTCTATGTAAAGTATCCTCGAAGACGTTGTCACTTATCCTCTTCAAGTCAGCCTACAATGATGGAAGAACATGCTAGAAGAATTTAGCCTAACTCTTGTGATCATGTCGGCTAAAGGAAATGTAATGAAGTGTATATATAGCCACACTCGGCCTCACTTAGAGGCAAGCAACTCGACAAGCATTTGTTGAAGAAGAAGTGCGAAGAAGAGGTTACCAAGAGAAGTGCGAAAAAGCATAAGGACTGTTTCTTCTGGGGCAGCAAAGGAGGTTTTTTGTGGGTTAAGCGAAGGAAGGATTCTTTTGGGATACTTGTTTTGGGTAGCCGAGATATAGATCTAGAGACCGAGATTCCCTAAGAGGAAGCCGTGAGATCATAGAGACCAAGTTTCTCTAGGAGAAGTCGAGAAGAAGTAGTGTGAAGTATAGAGACCAAGTTTCTCTAGAAGGAGCCAAGGAGAATAGTTTGAGATCAAGAAGAAAGTCAAGAAAGGGAAGAGGCAAAGCATCAAGGTTAGTGACAAGGTTCTTGGAAGGATACTAGAGTCAAGGGTCTTTGTCATGGTCTTGGTACTCATCAATTGAAGATCTAGAAGAAGAATTTTGATTGAGTTTTCCTCTCAAGAGGTGAGAGGTTTTGGCCTTGGCTAACACGCCTACATACTGTGTCACTTGTCTTTTATTGTGCATATTGGTAATTTTCTTGATGAAAAGAACACAATAATAACATAACAAAGAAAAGGCTAAAAGCTAAGAAGTAAAAGTATATCACAAGCAATTATCAAGTAGAGAAATCATTTAACTATTCATGCCCTAGATTTCTCAACAAAGGTGCAACTGAAGGAACCTGCTTTGATACCAATTGTTGGAAACATTGAGAGGGGTGAATCATTATTTCTCTTTAGTTAGTAAATTTTAACTTCATAGAGCATTAAATTCACATTAACATTAAATTAACATCACTTCACATGAACAGTAAACAACACCATTCAACAATGCACAAACATCAAGATAGTAGACAACATATTTTAGGTGGAAACCCTTTTGGGAGAAAACCACTGAACGCTTCTTAATATAGGTCTTTTCAAAATTACATCAATGGGAAGCTCCAACCTCCAAATTTATCAGCTCTAACTGAAGGAGCCTCCAACCCCCTGGTTTACAGGCGCCAACCTGAAGGATGCTCCAACGCCTTGGTTTACAACATCCAACTTGAAGGATGTTCCAACACCCTGTTTACTAGCTCCAACCGGAAGGACGATCCAATGCCCTAGCTTTATTAGCACCCACTGAAAGGATGCTCCAACGTTCTGCGCAAGGTCCCATGTGCCTAGCACCACTTTGCCGCCATGAAGTGTTCTCAAGCTCCAACCTGAAGGAGACTCTAGTCTCCTGCCTTGCACCACCCTGCCACCCTGTTCCGCAAGCTGCTACTTGCCCTGAAGGCTCCAACCTTCAGCTCACCACGATGGACCACATTTCACAATTTTCAGGTTGGATCCACCTATCTCTTCTCCGCTCAATCAAAGTAAACAAATAATCTTACCGCAACATAAATCTTCTTATTGTCAGTCCTCTAACAACATCAGCAGCATCAGCAAATCCTAACATCATAATCACATCATCCATATGACAAACTCTATCATCCTCAAAACATCAACCATGCCAACCTCAAAATATCAACAACAAACCCTACCTCAATGTGCCTCTGTCAAACCGTAAGAGTAATGTGCAACAAATCAGCATATACTCGCAAACTCTAGCTCAACGTATGGATCAATAGCAAACCACAGTAGTTTCTTGCTTAGCATCTCAATAACAATCAGTGGCCTTTCTGATCTCTACTAAATACATCATAATTGTGACCAATAGCATATAACTGTTTTCAATCCTTAATAATCTCTACTTTGCTTCTGCACAAAAGGTCAAACCCTGGTTCTGCCCAACACTGCTAAACTCCAGCAGCAATTTTACATCAGGCTCCAATAGTATGATGATCTCTCCATATACATTCCCTTGCAGCATCAATATGAGACCTTTGCTCGTCAGCAAGCTTGACCAGCATTATACTTCTGTCCTTTTTGGCTATGTAATAAACTAGTACTGGTTATAGGTCAACAGCATGTATCAATCATCATTACATAAGCCTAAGTTAATGTGTACCCTCTCCTCTTTGATTCCCGAGTCGAAACGGGCGAATGTGAATCAAGAGTTAAAAGGGTGAACTCATTCTGGCCGACCTCCCCCTTTGGCTCCGTTCTTGTATCTCTCTATTCTATTGTATGTCATTCTCGTTCTCGCTCGTTCTGAAAGGGTGACGGGGTGGGCGTCCGTGGGGTGAACGAATGAAAGGGAGGAAGGAATGAATAACGCTTGCTTCAAACAAACGAACAACAACAATATAACACTGTGGCAGCTGCATACATGTCACTACAGTAATGACAAACAAGCCTCATAATAATAATATACTTGCCCACTGCAGCCCTGTTGAGCACACCTGGACTATGCTGATCATACTAAGTACTAACAGTAGCAAACCTCATTCTCAGAGCTCTCTGCTCATCAACAGCGTTCTCATTTAGCAGCAGCATGTCGCATAACCTTTGCAGCATCACAAGCGGTAATGTGTGTCAACAGTCAATCTTCTGCAATATGGACCCTACTTCAACCCTTGCATTTTCATTATCAATGCCTTCTTAGCCTGCATATGAATCTTTGATATTTACAGCCAAAGAAAATATATGTACTCTTAATTGCCACTATTGTTTAGGTGAGTCAAATGTCAACCCAAACTCATGGTCATATAAATATCCCTGAATCTGGCTAATCGAATTCCAACAGTACAAAGTACTTCTAATAATAAGGATAAATCAATGATGAGCCTTGTCTGTAACTCAGCATACTTTAGTGACGAGATTTGTGTGCATGCCCAGTGATCTTAGATTACTATAGCAAATTGAAATAGACATGTTATCATTATTCAAACTTTTACCAGCTCAAAAGATAATCAAATATATTAACATTGTAATGCAAGAATGTTGCCAAACCTATCTTCAGCTTTGCTTGTCTAAGTTGCTGTTTTAACCTTTGATTCCAGCCACTTGGATCATTTTGAGGTACTGATATGCTTGTATACTATTCTTTATGTCCTTCAAAGCTTTTGACTGACCTTAAGAACTGCTTGGATGTGACCTCTTGCTTCAGAACATAGGAGTACCGTCCAACAGGATCAAAAACCCATATCAAATAACATAACTCAGACTGCTTCAAAGGGAGTGCGAATACTGTGGTCTGTCATAGGAGGGTTGAGATGGGCCTCAGGAATCCCTAAAAAATGTTCAGCTACTCAGCCGAAATTTCCATCCATGAACCATCCTACGTTCTGCCACAGTAGGGATGAAATTTAGCCTAAAAAGAGAGTCAAATTAGGCCTCAGGTACCTTGCTTCAGAAAGACGAAAAAGTGCTTCAGGAAGAGGGTCTGAATAGTCCTCCTGCAAAGGCCAAAATTCCTCCAGCGATAACCATGACCCAAGAAATATAAGAACAAGCCCAAGACCGGACCAGAGCTCGGATCCTCCACAAATTCAGCGAAAGGGAGTTCAGAACCAGCGTATTTGTTCCAGGAGTATAGCCACTAGGGCTTAATTTTTTTGCAAAATCTCCTTAGAAGAATCGATGAGCAGCCTCATGCAAAAACATCGTTTCATATCTGCCTCATAAGATTCTTGATGGCTTAATGAGTAACCTCAGAAAGGAAAGAAACATAAAACCAATGAATTCAACATCGCCTTCATATGACCAAATCTGCCCTACGCCTCAGAAATCACAGATGATTTTATCTAAATATACATGTTCAAATTCTATCTACTAAGGGCAGATGAGTTGCATATCTATATATATATATATATTGAGGAGGCTTCTAGGAGGGAGCTGAGTTTAAGTGCAAAAATTCAAATTCAAATTTTTAAATTTTGTTTTGGAGCCAAAAATTAACCCACTTTACAGCCGACTTGATCAAGCAATTTGGTATTATTTTTCAAGGAAGAAATTTTCATTTGAGGGGCCGACTTGGTCTTTTTCAATTCATTTTTAAAGATTGTAACAATTGCTTTGTGGGCCATGCTTAATATAAATCTTGCCACAATGAGGATCAACATGATGTGATCATTTCAAACTGTTTTCATGACCATGCTTGGAGCTTTTAACAAGAAAATGGGGTTTCAATACTTTGAGAAGCCATATCTCCTCAACCAAGAGGACCTACGTGATGTGCCACCTACCATTAGAGTCGACACAGCGAGGAGAATCAAATGACGATGATGTTGAGCCCAAACAAACTGATCTTCTTACCCAAATTTCTCATCAAATGCAGGGTATCATGACCATATCACAAGGGCTAGGATTTCTTGTCCATTGGAGCTTCCAACTACTACAATCCACGATGTATATTAAGAGTGTTCATAGACCAATGTTGGCATCAATGACAATGCCATTCAACACTTCTAGGGCTTCTTGAACATTGTAGTTTCCAATCAATGCAATCCATAGACGATTATTAAGAGTGTTCAAAGACTGACGTTGGCATTAATGACAACACCGTTCAACGAGACTTGCCCATTGTGGTCAAATCAAAAGTTTTGGTTAGAATTCAAAGTCTTTATGTGGTACTTTGCTCATACCTTGGATAAGATGGTTGGGGTACAACTCGACTACTTTTGTAAATATGGGAGTTACTACTGGACCTTGCCATTAGATATTTTCTTGGGGAAAGTTAACAATCTTAGATCTTATGAATATTTGGCTCAGCAAAATAATTTATTGGTAACAATTAATTTCTCAAATCCCTTTTGTCGACTCCCCTCCTCATGGCTTCTCATGGTCCATAACATATCAATGCTCCACCTCTTCATTTGTTGTTAGTAAAATATAATTACAATTGTTTTGGGTTTTTTAACCGATTCACATTCACTTGCCCACACTGTGGCTATTACAAGCGGCGTTATCAGGATTGGACCGAACCAGTCGGTTCGATTGTTTTGAGGCAAAAACCGGTTTGGACCAGTGATTTGAATTGTTTTTGGCCGGTTTGGTGCCGAACTGACCATTTTCACTGAATTGACCTGTTCGGCACCGGTTCAGTAAAGCCACCTAGAATGCAGCAAGTGGGACCTGTTTTGCTTTTTTTTTTTTTTCAATTTTTGTCTTCGCTGGGCACTATCCCACAATAGGTGCTGAACATTCAAGCCTATGCCCCTACTATTGCTATGCAATTCATAGTAAGTAAAAGTGGCATTCTCCTTTGTCTTCCATTTTTATCCTTTTACTTAAATTTTTAACATTACCAGGAAATGACTCACGATGTTTGAGAGTGGTTCTGACCTCATTGGATTTCATAGGGAGAAAGTAGAATTTTAGTTTTCACTCAAAATCCAGCTGCCTTAATAGATTTTCAAGATTTCAGGATTAGGGGGAATGCAATGTTTCCATTGGATTTTTTCATGTATGAGTGTATTGAACTAGCATTTAATCAAGAGCACCAATCCCTCTATGTACCTTGATGTTAGTGGCATTGTTTTTTCAACTCCTCTATCATGATACTACTAAAAATATACCCATCACTCAAACAAAAACTTGAATTGACATGCTAAGCATTTTATATCTCATTTTAATGTTTAGAGGGTGATATTGATGACAAAGATCACAATATAGGCAAAGATTTTGATTATATGTAGGTATTTGTTGTAGCATGATTTTTTTGGATGCTAGAGGCCATCTAGGTCTTGTTTTTTGATGTATTTTCGATTCAAATATGGATTTCAGTCAATGTTATTTTGGTTATGTGCACCCTTACATGCTCTATAAATGAGAACTTTTGCTTATTTGTGTATAAATGGTTTGGATTCATATGGATGCACATGAGTATATGTGGTTTTCTTTAAAATTTGAATATTTATGTGTTTTTGGTTGAATGGCTTTTTGGTCCAGTTTTTTTACCGATTTTCGTCCAGTTCTGACCAGTTCCCGATCTGGGAGGTCTACTGGTTCGATGACCGGTCCGGTTCTGATAACATTGGTTACAGGCTTCTGTGGGGCCTATTTTTTGTTGCATTTCCTGTTGTAGGCCTCATTGATTAAAAGCAATACATTTTTTTAATATAGTTTTTCTTTTGGAAACCAGATTGTCATCTTGTTTCACAAATTCCATAACTCCCAAATCAAAGTCTAGAAGGCCTCTTGTTGAAGTCTCGAAATATGGTTGCCATGAATTTCCCGGTTCTGATGGGAGAGTCAAACGCAGTTTTTGTGCCACTGTGGTGTCCAGGGGCATAAACAGATTGAAATACCACCTAGCTAGAATAGTATGTAAGTATGTGGCAGTTTGTTATCATTGCCCTCTAGAAGTCACAACCAAAATGCAAGCTAACATTGATGCCATTCAGGAATAGAATGCTAAGAGAGCAAGAATGAAACATGAAATTGCAGCAATGGGTGGATCTTAGACACCGACAGGGTCAACATGTTTCTACACGTATTGGCTCATCAAATGTTGTAGGAAATGCATCTCATATAACCTCTTCTTTCTTCCTTCCCTGCACAGGTTCGTGATCTTAGCCAAACTTGGAAAGTTTTAATGAAAAAAAGAAGCAGGAAGATATGACAGTGAGGAGGTTTTGGTATCATGATAGCCTCCCATTTAAATATGCAAAGTCACCTTTCTTTCAACACATGGTAGATGCAATTGCATGTGTTGGCCTTGGCTATAAAACACCTTCTTATAATTCACTTAGGGAGAAAGACCTTAATGAGGAGTTTGAATGTGTCAAGGCACAATTGGAGAGCATTAAAAACTCATTGAAGACCATTGCTTGGATAATTATGTCAGATGGGTGGACATATCAAAGGGCTAGAACGATTGTCAAGTTTATTGTTGCTTGCTCTAAAGGAACCATGTTCCTAAAGTCCATTGATGCATCTTCTAATGTAAAGGATGCAAATTTGATTTTTTCAATGTTGTCATAGGTTGTGGAGAAAGTTGGGGTAAAAAATGTTGTCCAAGTAAATCGTGGACAATGCTGAAAATTATGTGGCAGCTAGAAGAATGCTAACCAAAAAATATTCTACCATTTTTTGGAGCCCATGTGCTGCCCATTGCATAGAACTGATTTTGGGGGACATCAAGAAGTTACTGTGGGTGCAATATGTTTTTGCGGAGTGCAAACAAATAACCAAGTACATTTATAACCATGCTTGGGTGCTAAGTCTTAAATTCACAGAAGGTGAGCTCAGTTTTCTGGAGCATTAAACTCAGAAATATATATATATATAATATATATATATATATAATTATAATATAATATATATATCGATTGAATGATGATTACAATTGTGGGAGGTCTTGGCCTTTGCCTAATTAATTAATGTGATTAATTTTTATATAACATTGTCTTCCTTTTGAAAAGATCTTTTGTCCTCAAAACATATGTAATGATGGGTGTTGTTGAGGAAACATTTCTGTCTCCCAAGAAGTGGTAATTCTTTCCACTTGATCAGGTATTCTTTGTTTACTCATGATCACAACTTTTTTTCCCTGATGGAGATAATACCTTCTAGTTCTAGAATGACCCTTCCTTCGTCATCTAAAGTCGGAAGTGTTGTTTGTGCTGAGTGATGTTCACCAAGTGCCTTTTTAAGGCAGGATACATGGAAAACGTTGTGAACACGACTTTTATCATGCAGGCTTAAACTGAATGCTACTTGGATGATCTTTTTGTTGATCTGGTACGGTCCATAAAACCTTGGTGCCAATTTGTTTTTTCCCTTTTGTTTTAAGGACAACTACTTGTAAGGTTGAAGTTTAACAAATACCCATTCTCCAACTTCAGTTTCTCTCTTGGTTTTGTTTCGGTCAGCTTGCCGCTTCATACAATTTCTTTCATTATTTAGATTTTCTTTTAGAGTTTGGTCAACTTTTGGGGTTTCTTCTAACTGGTCTTTAACAACTGGAAGTTTCGTTTCAATGATAGCAAAGTCCTTCCATTTCAGAGGTTCATAACCATATAGGGCTTGAAATGGAGTAATTTTTGCTGACATGTGGTAAGTAGAATTGTACGACCATTCAGCGAGATGTAACCATTGATCCCACTTATTTTGTTTGTCTGTGGCATAACGACATAGGTAGGTTTCTAAACATTTATTGACAACCTCTGTTTGGCCATTTGTTTGAGGATGGTACGCTGAACTCATGTTGAGGTAGGTTCCTATATGTTTGAAAAATTCATTTCAAAAATTACCCTTGAATTTGGCATCTCTATCACTCATAATGACCTTGGGAAATGCATGTAATTTGTAAACATTTTTACAAAATCTCTGAGCGATTTGTTTTGCTGAGTCTGATTTCCTCATTCCAATAAAGTGAGCGTCCTTGCCAAGTCTGTCGACTACTACAAGAATTTTGTCCTTACCATCAGACAGGGAAACCTTTGATAAAGTCCATTGATATTTCCTCCCATAGACAATGTTTCCATGTGCAATGATATGTCCCACTGTCACAACGTTGTCATATATATATATTGATTGAATGATGATTACAATTGTGGAGGCCCTGGCTTAAATATAGCCTTGGGTGCCTCGTGGTGAATGGGCATGATCAAGATCATGCCCTTTGCCTAATTAATTAATAATTTGATTAATTCTTATATAACATCGTCCCACTATCACATTGGTGTCACACGGTTTCCCACTAATTTCCTCTCTCCAAAGCCTTTTGCATGAGTACCAAGCTCTGAGATAGATGTTTTGTAGCCAACAATGGCTATTTTGGAAAGATAGCACAAAACCATATGCCATGGTTGTGAAAGTGTCTCTCTTCAAGGAGGACTTGTGGGAGAAAGTAACTGAGATTGTTAGCTTAACCGAGCCCCTTGTGAAAGTCTTGGTGATCATGGATGGAGACAAGCCTCCAATGGGCTACATTTAAGAGGCCGTCAAGGCTTTTTGTAGGGGAGATTCATCTAAAGATTTGCCTATATGGGAATTTATTGGTTCTAGGCTGGACAGGCAGCTACATTCAATGTTGCATGCAGCAGGAGCATATCTAAATCCAAGCATATTCTATAATGAGGGGTCTAATAGTCAAAAAGATCCTGAGGTGATGAGAGGTGTCATGATATGCATTGAGAGGATGTTCCCGAGCAAAGATATTCAAGAAAAAATCAGTCTGCAACAAGACATGTACAAGGAAGCATCTGACATGTTAGGATTTAGCTCATCCATACAGCGTAGGGACAAGAAAATGCCATGTTAGATTCAATTTTTAAATTCTATAAATTCTTCAAGTTTGGCATTGCAACTTGAAACATTGTAAACCCTTTTGTTATTTTTCAGAGCCAATTTGCGGGTAGATTTTGGCATAGAGGCACCAGAATTGCAAAATTTGCAATCAGAGTTCTAAGCCAGCCTTGCAGTGGCTTTAGGATGTGAGCGCAATTGGTCAGTGTTTGAGCACATCCATAGCAAAAAGCATAACAAGTTGGAGCATGGGCGATTGCAGAAGCTGGTCTACATCTATTACAACCTTTGGCTGCTCACTAAACAAATGCGTCCAAAGAATTTAGATCCAATTGTATTGGATGATGTTGATCTAGTAACCGAATGGGCTGTGGAGGAGTTGCCTACTAATGATTTGAGTTGGCGTGATGAGGAGACACAAGATCCCTCTGGTCTGCCATTTTCTTAAATGGAAACTCCAAACGCACCTGCATCACAGTTGTTTCAACCCACTGATGTTGGCACTAGCTCCTCGAGGGCTTATTATTGGCATCCTCGTGCTGATGCTGAGACATGCCATTGCACATGGAGACATTGTCTATTTTTGATTTTCTAATTATGTTATGACTCATGGAGAACCTGCAAGTTGCTACCATATGCATTTTGTTTATGAAATCATTTTTCAGTTTGCTTTTAAATTTTTTGAATACAAATATCAATTGTGTTATGCTATATGATCATATTTTATGAGATGATGTTATGAATTCTTGTGTAAACTGGGGTTTTATAACTTGTATGTGTTGGAAATGCAATTAATTTATCTTTTATGCAAAAAAGAAGAAGATTTTTTTTAGTTTCTTGTTATTTTCCGAGTTTTTCTAGAGTCTGTTCCCAAGTCTTCCCCAGTCGGCGAGTGATATGCCAGCTGAGTATTTGTCGAGAATGAGTCATGCAAATTGGTGTGTATGTATAAAGCATTGAAAGACCATAGCTTTCTTATATGAACCCCGCCTTCATACATTTATAGCCTGTTGGAATGCTCTTGACATGAACTAACCCTTGGGGTCATCAATTATGCTGATGAATGATTCAATTTGGAAAAACAACCCTGAATCATCCTGCTTCTTGGATTCTTGACCTTCAAACCAGCAAACTTGGTACTTTTTCTGGCATATCCAAATACTTTCCAACTTTTTGGATTCTTGGCCTTTGAATGGGCAAATCTAGTCCTTTATCTACACATCCACATAGCCAACTCCATCTTCTTGCCCTTATTTGGAACTTGACTTGGCACTTAATCCATTTTGGAACTGATGGTTCGAGCTCTTCGATGATGCTTTCCCGTGAGAGTTTCAAGGGATTTTGATCATTACTAAGGAAACCACATATACAATACATATCTTCAATTGTGAAAGTGAGTGGTAAGTGGTAACCTTATTTGTTGTCGGACCAGTGAAAAATAAACATCCAAATGATTTTCACATATTTTCAGTTGCATATTAATTCTTTGCTATGAGGTTTAACCATGACTGATGGAAAATATTTGCTTAAGCTGTCTTTTAAGTTTTTGAATCATAATCATAGAAAATATTGCTCACTTTTTGTTTGCCTTTGAATGTTTTGGCAGTCATTCGTGCTATTCTGGACGTATCCTTCAGCTTCTAGCTAAACTTACGAGGGTACAAATTATTTTGTATATGCTTATTTCTTATAGCGTTGTATGCATTTATTTTATAAATGTCTTTTATATTATTTGAGCCTAGTTTAATTTTTTTTTCGCACATGATTTCCTTAATGTTTTTCAGATTTGCTTATGATATTGTGCATATATTCTGAAATATATGCACTATTGTCACCTTCTAACATTTATTACAGAATGATTTGTAGCGACAAGTTACAATATTCAATGGAATAAGGTGTGGCAGTTCATTCTGTAATGACTTTTTACACTGGAAGATGGAAGAGGGTATGCAAATCTTGTGAGCAAATTGAACTGTTCCAACGTTATTTTGAAGAGAGAATAAATCTCTGTTTGGTTCACTTCTAATTAGTAATAACAACGGCGGTGTTAGTTTTTCCAATTTTTGGGGTATTCAAAGTTATAATATTAACTTTGATTCTTGTGGTTTTAGTCATTTGTTGTGCAGCTGCTGATGCTGTTGTAGTGTTGTTTTACAAATTTTCTTCTCTAAACAATTTTTTTTTTCTAAAAGAAGAAAAAGGTTCTATGTGCAGGAAAAATCGTAGAGTGCATAATTATTTGAAAGTGACAAGAGAAAAACAAAATAATATACATGTGTGCTAAATGAAGAGGCATTATTTGTTTTCAGGGAAAATACAAAAGTTTGCTAGCACTTAAATAGTGATTGAAGGTTGTTCAGTGGCCTTTTAACTGTTTGGAGTATATTAGAGAAGGCAATTTATGTGGAACAGAGCCCTCCTCTCCAAAAATGGAGGGTTGTTCCTCTCCCGAACTTGTACATTTGCTAATTAATACGATTTTTTAACAGCAATGTAAAGTCATGTTGAAGTCAATGTCTTGATTTGATTGCCTAATTCTTCTTATGCATATCAAGGCTGAACATGTTTTCTTTTGCCTTACAATGCATATAATACCCATAAATCAGGGATGCTTATTTAGACTCTAGAGATACGCTGGAGTGTCTTATATTAATGAATATCAATGCATAACGAGACAGACATCCTCGCTTTATTAATTAGTTCCCACTGGAGGGAAATTTAATCAAGGTGTTGATGGTAATGCTTCAAGTATGCCTCAATATGTGGCTCTTCCGGTTCCTTCTATTTAGCAGAGATTGAATATCTATAGCACAGGTATGCATACTTGGAGTTAGGATTTCTCATCTCTCTCAGTTACCATCCACACCCACATACCTGAAATGTACCCTGCTGTTTGCTGCAGCACTTTCACATACCTCGCTGTACCCAGGTGAATTTGGAAATGTACCTGATTTCAGTTATGCCAACACAAATTTCAGCATGAAGAAACTTTTCTTATTAAATAAAAAGTTCCAATAAGGCTGCTTTCAGGTTAGGGGGAATAACTCTCTAGGAAACTCCGAGACACTTCCCCCAATCCAAGGATGGAACTGAGTTAAAAGCAGGTGGCATAGACTTCCCTTGACTCTGTAGGATTTGAACTGGATTACCAAAGTCTTGGCAACAGTGGCACCACTGGATTGAGCTAACCCTCATGCCTAAGTGCTGCCTCCTTTTTTGTCATTATGCCCTAGTTTTATCCTCACTTGCATTTTTTGTTTTCCAGTGAGCCTGGAAGAGACTAGTAAAGAAGATACGAGGAAGTAGGACATTGGTTACTGTTTTTAATATTTATTACAGGAAATTGGTGTCCAGTGGTTCAACATTAAGCACTCTTCATTATGATCGACACTATTCACTCCTTTGATCTCTGCATTTCAGTTTAATCAAGTTTCAAGTTTTACATTTTTCTATTTGTTAATTCCACGCTATCTCTGGACGTGGAAGAAATTTCAATCCTCAGTGTCTATTGTAGAGATAATCCGGGAAGATAAAGGGGTCCAAGGGTGTAAGGGGAACAACATAAATCAAGTGCACACTATCTTTTGTATTGGAAAGGTATGAAAGTACCCTGCCATTTGCTGCAGCACCTTTGTGTACCTTGCTGTGCCCCAGGTGAATTTGGAAATGTACCCTGATTTTAGGTATGCCAACACCAATTTCAGCATGAAGAAACATTTTTTAATAAATAAGAAGCTTCAATAAGGCTGCTTTTAGGGTAGGGGGAATAACTCTCTCAGAAACCTCTAGGCATTTTCCCCATCCAAGGATGGAACCAAGTTTAAAGCAGGTGGGTTAGACTTAGTGCCCTTGTCTCCATGGGATCTGAACTGGATTACCAACGTCTTGTCAACAGTTTTATCAACTGATTGAGCTAACCCTCAAGGCTAAGTGCTGATATCATTATGCCCTAATTTCATTTTCTCTTGCATTAACATTTTAGTTTCCCAGTGAGCTTGGAAGAGATTAGTAAAGAAAATGCGAGGAAGTAGGGCATTGGTCTCTGTTTATATTACAGGAAATCGGTGTCCAGTGGTTCAACATTAAGCATTCTTCATGATGATCAACATTAATCACTCCTTTATTTCCTGCATTTCAGTTCAGTCAAGTTTCAAATTTTAGATTTTTCTATTGGTCAATTCCACACCATCTTTGGACATGGAAGGAATTTCAGTCCTCAGTGTCTATTGTGGAGATAATCTGGGAAGATAAGGGGCCCAAGGGTGTAAGTGGAACAACATATATCAAGTGCACACTATACTTTTGTATTGGAAAGGCATGCATATACAAGGGCTACAACCAATTTCATGAAAATTCCAAGGGTTGAGTTTTGTATTGGGGAGTTGGCGGAAGTTGTTAAAGCACATAGGGAGCAAGAAAGGGTGGAGGGTTTAGCTTTCAAGAAAATTCCATGCCTTGATGTTAATGCTGATTCTGAAGGTGAACCAACATTCGATGATGATGCTTGTGGTGGTGAGCACGTGCCTTTAAAAGCTTCCAAAAATGTTCCATCTTCAGCACACGAGAGTTATGTCGGGTGACATGTATGATAAATTTGATGGATGTTAAGTGCAGGGAGAGTGTGGATCTTGCAATTGCAAGAATTTTCTTGCATGTAGCACCGCTTTCATGTAATAGCTCACCCCATTTTGAACAACTAATTTGTGCCATTAATAATGAAACACCAAGCTATAAGCCCTATGGGTATGAGAATCTATCAATTGTATTGATTGATAAAGAAAAAACACACCTTGAGAAGCAAATAGTGCCTTTGAAAGCATCTTGGAGCATGGATGGATGTTCCATTGTTATGATGGCTTATTAGAATTGCCCATTGCTAAACATCATGCATCTTCCATATTTGGGCCATATTTTTTTGAAGGTCATTGATTGTCAAGTTAAGAGAAGAACACAATGTTCTTGAAGGACCAATTATGTAGGTGGGTCCATCTAATGTTGGCACAGGTAGCATTGGTGCAACCTTGTTTGTAAAGCATATTATTTTGGATACAATGTGCTTATTCATTCTTTGAACAATGCAATGAAAGACAATGATAAATTTGACTGGTTTTGAATGCTAATTGAAAATGGTTACAAAATTTAGACTTTTATATGTAACCACCACCATTCACAAGCCATCTACTATAAGCTTGCTAGCTAAGGTGGATATGTACATCCATTGATATGAGATTTGGCACTTCTTACATTCTTCTTCAACAACTATTGCAGATTAAGGGGACTTTAGTTTAGGCAATTATCAATGACAAGAGGAACCAATTGAAGTAATTAATTTTTAGATGCATCTGTTGAGGTAAAGACATACAATTTTGGATGATCGTCTTTGCTTATGGTTGTTTAAGTCCAAAGTCCTAAATCAATGGTTGGTCCTTTAAGCATGATATTTAAGTTATCTAGTTGGTTGTTCTAATCATCATGAAAAATCTCGTCGTGGTGTTAGGTAGAGATGATCCATCTTTTAGATTTGCCTCTTGATATGTCTAATTACGTGTTTTGGGGAAAGGTACATTGCTTGGTCTACAAAGAATATTGTCATGGCCAGAGCCCAACGTTTTATCCCTAACCAAAAGTTGATGAACTTCCCGTCTTTATTTTCTTCTTTCTTTGTATTGTGAGCTTATAAATATGAAATTATTTGGTAAATTCCCTATAATATGAACTAGTCCATTTTTGGAATTGCAACCAAAGATATATTCAAGTCATATTTTGCAACAAAAGGTAAGTTCTAAATCTTGTTGAAATTTTGATTCTATGTCAATCAATGTAATTTTGAAATTTTAATTCTCTTGGTTTCCTAGATTTAATCTCTGTGAAATTTTGACCTTAGGGTTGATTTGGAATATTAATTAACATTAACAAACAATGAATAATATTTTGCTTCACTTCAACCCAAGAGAAGAGATACCAAACAAAGGGCAATGAGTTTCAACACATGAGACACACTTTTCGTAGGATATATCAAATCTGAAAGTCACTTTATTATGAAGATAATGCATGTTGAAAGCCAACGCCAATACACAATTTTGTACATGATAAATCACACACACACATAGAATAAATGAAGTATATGTACATACTGCAAACTTTATCACAAAGTATAATTTTTAGCCTTAACCACCCCAAAAGTCCTCCACATGCTAGCATCAACACAAACAAGTCCTTTGCACATGTAAGTACCCTGTCACAGAAGTTCTCCACTAGCATTGTCGTCTTATATAGAGTTTGCAAATCCTAGCCATGTTGTATCACACAAGTATATGGCAAAACACTTTGGTGCGAATCTCCAGATCTACATGTCCATCTTAGGGTTCGAGTTTTTAACCCTTAATTCTTCAACTCTTGCATCACCATAAGCACCAAGACGTTCATGGAACATCAAGGTTAAAATCATCAAGTCTTCTTCCAAGCAAGGGATCACACCAAACTCGAGACCCCACAAACTTATCTTTCCATGGATTTCCCCTAACCTCACATCCCATAAGAACAAGGGCTCCAAAACCATTCAAGGTGATAGCTCCACTCTCAATGATTTCTATTGGGGTATAAACCCTAGCGCTTCAATAAGAGCATCCTCATTGTCATGGTCCTCTCTAGGGTTTACATGCATCTCACAAACCCTAACATTACAAGAACAAACCCTATTGGGGGGGGGGGGGGGGGCTAGGGCGATTGGAGTGATTGGTGCATATGGTGCCCTGTATGTGACAAGCAACTCGTTTTCAAACTTGTTCTTGGGGTGGTTCTAGTATTATTCTTGGGGTATTTCGGGGATTAGTTAGTGGGCATATTCTTGTACAACCATTTACAATGCGGGTCGCTGTTTAACTTTGTAGATTATTGATGCCATAAAGGGTGCTATTGTTGTTTCTTCGTCTTGTTTTGTTTGTTTGGTTCTTGAGAAGTTGCTTATACAAGCAAGGGTGACATAGGCATGGTGCTGGCAGTGGATTTGACTAGTCTTGCTTGGACGACTCAGTTTTAGGTACTGAGTTTGTATTAGATTTTAAATTTTGTTTATCCCTTCTCTGGATCTCTTTGGTTGTGGTAGGTGGATTTATATCATGATTCAATGGTTCTTGGATTTGGGGATTTCCATATTGGGGTGTTGGTGGTTTACATCTTAGGCACATTGAGGGTAAATACATGTTGGTGGAGGCTTTTTAGGGTTTTGTTGGGGATATATATATGGATTGATGGCATTCCCCTAGATATCATATTAGTTTTTCTACATAGTTTTGGGCCTTCTTTTACATGATTGTTTGTGGGGAGATCGATATATTGATTTCAAATACATGATGCTTCGCTGGTAGTAGTTGACTAGCTTTCGCTTTGGTTTTTGTCAATTTGTGTGTGGGTTGTTGTATATAGTTATGTGGTTTGCATATTCTGGAGTGCGCTGATATTGCATGGTTCAATGTTTATTCCTATTGGGCACTTTTGGCAATTGGGTTTACATGTTGATCCACCATTTTCATATATCGACATTTCAGTTTTGGTAGGGTGGTGGTTCAATATAGACGTTGGGAGGTTAACTAATTTCACTCTTTATGTGGCACCGTCAAACCGTTCTTTATTATATAGATTTAGGGTATCTTCAGAAATGTACCATTGATTCTTGGCTACGGTTTGGTGGGTTTCCATTTATCCTCTTGATATTTTCAATATGGATAGTTATTACCGTTGCCAGTTGATGGACCTGTATTAATCGTTTTTGTCATCAATATTAAGTTTGAGGTTGTTTCATCGGGTACATCACAATATTGAAATGGATTGAACTTTCTTGTGAGTTGTGTTTTTGTTTGTGGCGCTAAGATATTTTTATATCTGCTACTCACAAAAATCACATTTATGACCTAGCCCTATTTTCCACATAGTGGGGTTTGGGTTATTTGATCAGTCATGGTTGGATGTGATGGGGATATTTGCCATTGCTACTCCGAAGACAATGAGCTCCTTCATGCAATGTCTCGACTCCGCTGAGGTAGAGGTATTGATTTGGGTTGAGGATCTTTTTGCGCGTGGTCTGCATGGGCACTTATTGAGTGGGTGCATTACTAACCTTGACCTAACTCCTACCTACATCTCGGGCTCCCGTTGTCGTTGGTTGTGTAGGGAGATCTTCCTTAGGTGATTATGTTCACAGAATTCTAGTGCCCACTCGAAATTCAAAAGCTTTAAATGTTGATGAGGTGGCACAAGAGCTTAGATTTCACAAGGACATATGCTAGGACTAGGTGGACTCACATTTGGTTTCCTGTCATTAATTATAAACCCTGTATTGGTTTATTGTTTAGCGAGTGGTTTTGTTTCCATATTCGGTTTGTTGCTTAACAAGTGGTTTTGTTTCCATTTCCTCCACTTGGAGGAAGTTGACAAAACTTTGGGGACTCCTTGGGTTCTTGGTCAGAGTTTCTTGTCCCTTCTATTAGAAATACTAGGAGGTGGGGATGAACCATTATTTCTTTCCAATTGTTAAGTTATGCTAGTTAATATTTTTATCACAAATTAAACCAGGACACAAAATATATAAACAAGAACAAGATGTTTTTATTAACGAGATGAGGACTTCAATCCTCCTTTACAACAATTCAGGGTCCAACATGTACAAGAAATTCTTCAATTCTTTTCAACGCTCCAACCTTGGGTGATAACTCCATTCCTCACAACAAATCCAAGCTGCAACTTGGTCAACAACTAGGACTCCAATCCCTCAAGCCCTAACTTGGTCAAAAACTAGGACTCCAATACCTCCAAGCGCCAACTCAGTCAATTTTTTTTTTTTAGAAAAAACTTACTTTACAAGAGATCCAAAATGTCTTCACATGCTTCAAGATTGCCTTCAATAGTGCTTCAACACAACTGCTTCAAAGTTGCACAATAGGTCCTCTCCAAATAAGTCTTCAAGATCTCTTCAAGGATTCTCCAAGGGGCAAACTTAAATACATTTTTTCTTCAACTATACATCAAAGATACTTTCAAAAGCTGCGCCAAAGTACTCTTCAAGGTTTGCTAGCTTTAATCCTTCTCCAGAAGTCTGCTCCAAGTTTTCTCACGACTTCAAGTCTACTACAACAAGGAATCTCAACAACTATTACAAGGATCTTCCAAGAATTTTCGAAGTCAGCTCCAACTAATGGTTCAAATGTCTTCAATCAAGATAACTTCAAAAACTGCTACAATAGATATTTCACAACCGCTTCTAAATTGCCCAAGAAAGTTTGTAATCAACATGAGATCAAAGTCTGCTTTATATGATATCTTAGAGAGATATCGCTCGACTTGGCTTGTGTCCCATGAATATCATGTCTTTTAACATTAGGGCCTTAGTGAATGCCCCAAAATGTAATTTGCTCTAGTACTTGATCAATGTTCACTAGCCACCGATCATCCTCTTATGAGGACTATGGCTCTAGGGACTAGAGCTCGACCTTATTTCATAAAATTGTGTTCGGGTTGGCTGATTTTATTTCAAAATCTCTCAACAAATAAGAGTTAGAGGGCGAGTAAATACTTGTTGGAAAGGTCTTGAAGTCCTCTACAAGTCTATAATAGTTTCATCATTGGATAAGGTCCCTTTGACATCAATAACAATCTATATTTATAACACCTTCAACACTAGGATGTCAGTTTCAATCTTATGATGGAGGTTCTGAAATGAAAATTTACCTGGGTTAAGCTCTTGGGATTCCCATTGGAGCTTTGGAGTAGGGCGACAATGATTTCCTTTGGGAACTTGATTGGACGTTTCATTTTTATTGAGGATTGTAGTCTTAGTGACATGGATAAGCGAATTGCTTGGATTTTAGTGGAAATTGATTATTTAAGTGGTCTTCTCGCTGGCTTGGACTTGTTTTGGGATGATTGTTTTTGCTGGCAGCGTTTAGATTACTGGAGGATATCCTTCAAATGTTTGTGATGCCATATGTTGGGACACCTGGTTGCTAAATGTGCACGATCTTTTTGGGGTGTTCGACATTCATCTATGCCTATGGTACGTTCGTGATTGGACTATCGACTCGGGATGTCGAGTGGCGGAATGGTAAAGACTGGGGATCTTGCGCTTAACATGCCATCATACTCAGGTACAAATATTCATCACGATTCTCTTCCTAAGGTTTCACATATTGATGGTTTTGAGGATTATATGAATTCTTCTGTGGAAAAATCTGAGGATAATATTACTGTAAATAATACACCTTTCAAAAATCCTTTGATTCGAGCAAAATAATTCTGGGGTTTCTTTTATTTTTAAGTCTATTCCACTATTAAGGCCTTGTTCTGGCTCACCTGTTTCTCTTGGTGTGGGGGTCCCTATGGACGATCCTGCCATACCTGCTTGGGATTTTCATGGCCATTCACCCTTGTTGCTTTGGTCTCCGGTTATTTGGTTTGGTTCATATTTGAGGGAGCTCTCTCCTATCAACTCAATTGGTAGCGATCTCGAGTTCCTCTGGCACATCCCGACTCTTGATATGGCGCCATTATTGAGAGATTCATCTTTTTCTCTTGCGAATGGACTTACAATTAGTCTTAATTCCTGACAAAATGTAACCATTAGGGTAAACATAAACTATGCACACTTGAAACATCTGCGCATTCTGGCAAGTCTTTAGATTATCAACATTCTCCATCGTTTAGGGATTTTGATTCTCGGGCTCTTAGAGAGATATTGTTCAACTTGGCTTGTGTCCCATAAATATTATGTCTTTTAACATTAGGGCCTTGGTGAATGCCCCAAAATGTAATTCCCTTTGGTACTTGATCAATGTTCGCAAGCCACCAATCATCCACTTAAAGGAGACTATGGCTCTAGGGACTAGAGCTCGACCTTATTTCATAAAATTGTGTCCGGGTTCGCTGATTTTATTTCAAAATCTCTCAACGAATAGGAGTTAGAGGGCGAGTAAATACTTGTTGGAAAGGTCTTGAAGTCCTCTACAAGTCTATAATAGTTTCATCATTGGATAAGGTCCCTTTGACATCAATAACAATTTATTTCTCTAACACCTTCAACACTAGGATGTCAGTTTCAATCCCATGATGGAGGTTCTGAAATGAAAATTTACCTGGGTTAAGCTCTCGATACTCCCATTGGAGCTTTGGACTAGGGCGACACTGATTTCCTTTGGAAACTTGATTGGACGTTTCATTTTCATTGAGGATCGTAGTCTTAGTGACATGGATAAGCGAATTGCTTGGATTTTAGTGGAAATTGATTATTCAAGTGGTCTTCTTGCTGGCTTGGACTTGTTTTGGGATGATTATTTTTGCTGGCAGCGTCTAGATTATTGGAGGATACCCTTCAAATGTTTGTGATGACATATGGTGGGACACCTGGTGGCTAAATGTGCGCGATCGTTTTGGGGTGCTCGACATTCATCTATTCCTATGGAACATTCATCGTTGAACTATCGACTTAGGACTCTGGGTGTCGGAAGGGTAAAGACCGGGGATCTTGCACTTAACATGCCATCATACTCAGGTACCAATATTCATCACGATTCTCTTCCTAAGGTATCACATACTGATGGTTTTGAGGATTATATGAATTCTTCTGTGGAAAAATCTTAGGATAATATTATTGTAAATAATACACCTTTCAAAAATCCTTTGATTCGAGTAAATAATTTTGGGGTTTCTTCTATTTTTAAGTCTATTCCACTATTAAGGCCTCGTTTTGGCTCACCTGTTTCTCTTGGTGTGGGGGTCCCTGTGGACGATCCTGCCATACCTGCTCGGGATTTTCATGGCCATTCACCCTTGTTGCTTTGGTCTCCAGTTATTTGGTTCGGTTCATATTCGAGGGAGCTCTCTCCTACCAACTCAATTGGTAGCGATCTCGAGTTCCTCCGGCACATCTTGACTCTTGATATGGCGCCATTATTGAGAGATTCATCTTTTTCTCTTGTGAATGGACTTACAATTAGTCTTAATTCCTGACAAAATGTAACCAACAGGGTAAACATAAACTGTGCACACTTGAGACACCTGCTCATTCTGGCAAGTCTTTAGATTATCAACATTCTCCATTGTTTAGGGATTTTGATTCTCGGGCTCTTAGAGAGATATCACTCGACTTGGCCTGTGTCCCATAAATATTATGTCTTTTAACATTAGGGCCTTGATGAATGCCCCAAAATGTAATTCCCTTTGGTACTTGATCAATGTTCGCAAGCCACCAATCATCCACTTAAAGGAGACTATGGCTCTAGGGACTAAAGCTCGACCTTATTTCATAAAATTGTGTTCGGGTTGGCTGATTTTATTTCAAAATCTCTCAACGAATAGGAGTTAGAGGGCGAGTAAATACTTGTTGGAAAGGTCTTGAAGTCCTCTACAAGTCTATAATAGTTTCATCATTGGATAAGGTCCCTTTGACATCAATAACAATTTATTTCTCTAACACCTTCAACACTAGGATCTCAGTTTCAATCCCATGATGGAGGTTCTGAAATGAAAATTACCTGGGTTAAGCTCCCGAGACTCCCATTGGAGCTTTGGACTAGGGATATGTTAGGTCCCTATAATACTAGTGTATTCCCTTATTATTATTGTCATTGTACCACTTATTGTTATTGTTGTGCCCATGTTGTGCCCATATTGTTATTATTGTGCCCTATGGAAGCCCACTATTATTATTGTTATGTCGGCTTTATTTATATTGTGAACCCTTAGACTCCTATATATAGAAAGGAGGTCTTGTCATTTGTATCATCCAAGAATTGTTCATTTGTGTAATGTAAAGGAGGTTTCCCCCTCGAAGAGGCTATGTTTTAAGTCATTGATCTATCTCTTTCTTTTATTTTGTGAGCTGGTTGCATAACAATTGGTATCAGAGCTTTGGATTCTAGGGTTTCGCTGCTTTAAACAGGTCATCGTGACATTTTCGCTATAACTTTTTTTCTGCAAAGCTTTAGAAGCTGAAATTAAAACCCATTTGAGACGAAATCGTGATGAACTGCATGACCGAATTTCAAATCTTGTCTCACTATATTTTCAGAGATATGAACTGAGAAAGTTAGGGTTTTTGTAGGCTCGCGAATTGGATCTCAAACAAATGACCGAATTTCAAATCTTGTCTCGCTATATTTTCAGAGATATGAACTGAGAAAGTTAGGGTTTTTGTAGGCTCGCGAATTGGATCTCAAACAAGTCACCTTGGGAAAATCGTCATAAATTTATGTCTCAACATTTGATTCAAATTTCGTAAAGTGACAAAATCAAATGAACTGTGGTTTTTTCGGTATTGTTTTCAGAACCTAAGGTCGAAACAGTGACACGTGGTACGTCGTACAAGTTTGCTCTATTGAACCAATCTATAACTAGGTCATTGCAGGAGATTGGGCATAACTCTTTCTTGGGGAATCCAATTGCAGTCTGTTAGGATATTCTGACACATAGGAAATAGTTAAGTACAACTTGGTCTAGTGAAGAGTTAGGTAAAGAGTGTTTCTTTACTATGTACATTTGTAACTTACAATCCGACAGTAACAATATGTTCTAGACATGAAGTGATCCGACGATTCATTCTCTCCTCTGTATTACCAACACTTGGTATGTGGCTTAACACTCGATTGGTCCATGATCTCTATTTAAAGAACATGGAGGGTCATTTGTAGGGTGACCGTTCATGAGAGAAGCTTATGTAAATTCTCTTTCTTTTATTAATAAATTGCCTGAAGTCGCCGTGTTGGCTCAGGCCATGGACTGTTTCCCTCTTTGAGGGTTTTAACCACGTCAAGAATACTGGTGTATTGATCTATGATCTGTTTGTGAGCGATGTCCTTCGGTGTTCTATCTGAGGAACTTACCATGTAAATTCCTATACGATCAGACTTGCGGAGTTGGAAAGAAGACTCAGAGGGCTATCATAGGCCGAAATTTCAGAACTTGGGAGATCCGAAATTACAGAGTACATGCATTTCAAGATCAAGCTCATACAAAGCGGGAAAAAAGTTATGTAGTTTTATTTTTATTTTATTTTATTTTTATTTTTAAATTT
>APFE030816714.1:0-10470 GCA_000404065.3 Pinus taeda
TGGAGGAACGACCATGGTCCTCTCTCCACCATCGTTCTTCCTTTCTCCCGACCTCTCAGGACACTCTACTATGTCTCACGCGGTTTGCCTCTTGTCTCCCTTCCCAACCCCTTCAGACGCCTATTCAAGTCTATTCAACGTCAGAAGGCAACTTAGGGAACATTACGCAAACTCAACCGATCGACATCTCTGTCCAACCAGGGATCGTCGAGAATATTTTCATTGGAGTGACGTGCACTCCGGAGGAGATTCAAGTTTACATTGCTCTTTTTCGCGAATTTCGCGATGTTTTTGCATGGTCTTATGAAGAAATGCCCGGCATCAATCCGTCTATAGTCGTGCATGAGATACCGACATATCCCGGAGCCAAACCTGTCTGACAGCGTTTGTGCCCCATGCACCCCCGCAAGGCGGCAGCCATTAAGGCAGAGGTGGAAAAGCTTCTCAAAGCAGGATTCATCTATCCCATCCCTCTGACAGAATGGGTTTCAAACATTGTCCCTGTCGATAAAAAACAGGGCACCATTCGCGTCTACGTTGACTACCGTGATATCAACCGAGCATGTCCAAAAGATAACTACCCCACTCCCTTTATCGACCAACTCATCGATGAATGTGCGGGTAGCGAGATTTATTTGTTCATGGACGGTTTTTCTGGCTACAACCAGATCAACATCGCTCCGGCAGATCAACACAAGACCACCTTCATCTGTCCTTGGGGCACCTTTGCGTATAAAAAGCTCCCCTTCGGCCTCAAAAATGTCGGTGCTACTTTCCAGCGTGCGATGTCGTATGCTTTTCACGATATAAGGCACATCGTACAGCCGTACCTGGATGACCTTCCGGCTCATTCAGCTAAACGTGTAGACCACCCATCGCACCTTCGTGAAATTTTTCTCCGTTGCAGACACTATAAGATTCGTTTAAATCCACATAAATGTGTCTTCTGCGTGGGATCAGGCCGACTACTCGGGTTTATCGTCTCCCGAGAAGGCATCCGTCTGGATCCTCTAAAAGTCGAAGCGATCGTGAATCTTCCTCCCCCTGCAACTTTGCGGCAATTACAGAGTTTGTAGGGAAAAGCAAATTTTTTAAGGCGATTTATACCAAACTATGCCGAAGTGGCGAAGGGATTCACCAGGTTACTAAAGCGTGACACCCCATTCCGATGGGATGCCATTGCCGAAGAGTCGTTTGCTCATCTTAAAACGCTCCTGGTCTCCGCCCCCTTGTTGCAGCCTCCGAATTACCACCGCGATTATACGCTCTATTTGGCTGCTGCTGATACTACTATCGGCATGGTTTTGGTCCAAGACGACGATCATGACATAGAGCATGTGATCTATTATCTCAGTCGCAACCTATTAGACACGGAAACTCGATATGCATATGTCGAGAAGTTTGCCCTCGCCGCAGTCTGCGCCATCCAACGATTCCGCCACTACATTCTGTTGCGCACTACTACAGTGATTTCAGATTGTAACCCCATGACATATATTCTCTCACGACAATTACTGGGGGGAAAGTACTCAAAGTGGATAGTGATCCTCCAAGAGTTCGACTTGGAATTTACTGCCGCCAAGTCTAAGAAATTGCTGGTTTTTGCTGAATTGCTATGCTCCTTGCCATCCGTCACTGCCTCCTCGCAGATCGAGGAATCGATTCCAGATGAAACTCTATTCCTGATCAGCACCCTCGATCCATGGTATGGGGACATCATCGTCTATCTACAGACGTCCTCCTTCCGCCCCGATGCATCGAAAGATGCTCGTCGGCGGATCCGTCACCAATCTCAGCCTTATCGCATAATTGGGGACACCCTATACCGTCTTGGAGTTGATTCAGTTCTTCGTCGGTGTCTCACCTTCGAAGAAGCAGAAAGAGTTCTAAATGACTGCCACTCCGGCGCTTGTGGCGGTCACATGTATGGATACGCTACCGCACAAAAAATCCTTCGCGCTGGTTACTTCTGGCCTTCCATCTTTAAGGACTGCATTCTTGCCATCCGCTCATGCCATGAATGCCAGATCTACCAGCAGAAGATGCGCGCTCCTGCTGCACCTCTGCACCCCGTAGTGACTGTTGGCCCCTTTGCTAAGTGGGGCATCGATTATGTGACACGTAACCCTCGCTCGGCCAAGGGGCACGGTTATATCATCGTTGCCGTCGATTACTTTACAAAATGGGCCGAGGCGATGCCTACATTGTCTGAAGATGGTCACACGGAGGCGCAGTTTATTTTCAATCATGTTATCGCTTGGTTTGGAGTTCCACAAGCCATTGTCACCGATCACAGAAAGCATTTCCGTAATCACATGATGGTCGAATTAACAACCCAACTTGGACTTAGGCATGATAGTTCATCTCCATACTATCCTCAGGCCAACGGTCACGTTGAAGCCGTGAACAAAGTGTTGGTCACGATGCTTCAGAGAACTGTCGGCATGCACAAGTCCAATTGGCATTTGATGTTGTTTTCCACATTGTGGGCCTACCGGACCTCAGTGAAGGATGCCACCGGCTTCACTCCTTTCCAGTTAGTATATGGGCTGGAGGAAACCCTTCCAATTGAGTGCGAAATTCCTTCGCTAAAATTAGCCGTCGAGTTACTTCCCGAGACTACCCCTGCGGAAGAGCGGCTTCTCTACCTGGAAAGGCTAGATGAGACACGTCGCCTAGCCTCCCTTGCTATAGAATCTCAAAAGAAGCGAGTGAAAACTCACTTCGACAACTCAGTTAATCTCGCTCTTTCGTCGAAGGTGACTTGGTCCTGCTCTACAATCAGGCTAGCGATAAACTAGGAGCAGGCAAACTCGAGCCAATGTGGCACGGACCCTACATTGTAAAAAGAGTTTTGCAAAAAGGTGCCTACGAGCTGATTGATTACGAAGGCAATCCCCTGGACCGGCCCCGTAATGGGCTATATCTTAAAAAATATTATGCCTGAGTCCAGGCACTCTTTCATTTATTTTACATGCATATGCCTTTTCTAGTGTGTTTTGTGTGTGTTTGTTTGATTCTTGCCTTAGTGAGCCGGCATGATTGCTGCTTATTGTGTCTTTTGCTTCTGAACAGATGTCTGGATCACCTTACGTTGGTTTCGCTGATGGTGCTTACCGCAGCACTCGTAACCTGTCGTCTGCGGCATGGGTGATCTACGATCCTCATGGTGAGTTGGTGGACATTCAAGGTGTATTTCTAGGTTGCACGACAAACAATGTAGCCGAATATAGCGCTGTGATTGAACTATTGGCCGAGGCGATCAACCTCGGAATCCGCTCATTGCTCGTAAATCTGGATTCACAGCTTGTAGTTCACCAACTCAATGGGTGATATTCCATCAAAGACCATCGCATATTAAGGTTGTATTTACGTGTTAAGTTATTGGAAAGAGATTTTGATTACATTACTTATCATCACATTCCAAGAAGACTTAATGCTGTAACTGATGCATTAGCTAACTATGTATTAGACAGACATTTGCGAAACATGTAAATCCACAAACATGAGAAGCATAAAATACAATAAAACACCATGTATATATATATATCGGGTGGCGCACTAAGGCGCTCAAAAAATAAATGTATGTGTCTCAAGTGTTCTCAGTACATCCGAGACATATGTCTCTCAAAATGATAACAGTGGAAATAAAACCTAGGCGACTACTGTGGTGGGTTATGCTCTCTGTAAACCACCGTCGCTCGTGCCACCCACCTCAATAAGCGGTGCATCCTGGGTTCCACACCCACTGTGTGAACCTGTGCAGCTAGAGGAACCTCCTTGATCCCCTGGTAATCAGGAATCCCTGCTAGCAACCCCTCCAGGTTGCGGATCACAGTCACCTCCCACGGGAGCCAAGGCCAAGGCGCCAGCACCCTGATCTGCCCTCCTCGCCTCTGGAGCTAGGCCGAGAGGTCTCGCAGGTCCAACATCTGCACAGCAAGAGCATATATTAAGACATGTACATCCAAAATACAAAAACATCATATAAACGAAAATAAAAATCAAGTGTCATACCTCCGTCGTCCCACTGCTCTCCCGCAGGCAGCGGCATGTCCGGATCTCCTCGGAAGTCGACACCGGCATACGGCCAGTCCTCGACAAAGATAACCTGGCTCTCTAGCCACTCTCTGAAACAAAGGCCCCAGGACACTGATCGTCCACCACCTCCGCGAGGCATGACTCGGGACCACTTAGTGGCCCTTGTCTCCCGCGCATTGCGTGGCGGGTCTAGCACCATGGTCTATAGCCGGAGGGCCGGCACCCGCTCGAACATCAGTGGGAGCAGAAGAGAACCATAACCGAACTACTTCGACTCTCCGCGTCAGCAGTTGTTCAGTTGTCTCTTCATGCTGTTCGTCACAGCCGCCGCCCAGTTAAAGATCGTGGGCTTTAAGCAATCTAGGGCAAGCAAGAGATTGGCCTTTGAGGCCTCATGGTTCGCTAGGCTCCCCGCTGCCCGCGTAACCAAGAAAAGGATAGTACGGAGAACTATGTCGGCACGCTCACCGACACCCACCGATGGGATACTGCATTTCCCACTCCGTGTCTTGACTGCCTGTGGGCAGACACGAGCCATCAGTCGATCTAGCGTCTCGCCGCTAGGACGCTGCCCCTCCAGAATGGGCATCGGGCCTTGGCGAGACAACCCAGTCAAAAAGTAAATATCAGTAGAGTCGAACTCGATGTCTTGACCCCGGATGGTGAATTTCCCATCCACTGGGTTCCATGCTCTGATCGGCAGCTCCAGCAAGTCCTGCTGAGCTCTCAGTCTCGGAGTGAGAAAAAACTTCAGCAAACCGCATGCCCGCATTGCATTGCGGCATCCAGCATCGGCGAAAGCGGCAACATCCTCGTTATCGTGGTCCCTCTCCTGCCAAGTAAATGCCATTATGCCCTGCAAAAGCACCCAAGACTCATTTAGAAACTTGCATATGAAAAATAACAGTTAAATTAAAAAAATTAATATGTCACGGCGCCAGCGCGACTGTTTCTAAAACAGTCGCGCTGGAAATGGCCACCTTGTGCATTTTTCACTGGGTTAGCATGGAAGAACACGGGTTTTCCGCGCTGACCCAGAATGAGATGCGTGTTCGAAAGCCCGATCAGCGTGGACCTGATAGGGAAATCCGCGCTGACCGAGAGCGCTCCAACGCGCAAAGAATTTGGCCAAACGGCCAAATCTTACGGTCAAATTGCATGAAAACATAACCAAAATGAAAGGCAGGGCAAGAGGAACCTACCTGGAACAAATGGTCGGGAAATCAGCGTCCGAATGAGGAAGAATCAGCTCCGTCAACTTTGTAGTAATTCAACGTTCTCCAGAGCTCCAATGGTAAAATGGTAAAAATGATTTTACAAACCTCCTATTTATGGTAAAATTTCTAAATTTGGTTAAAATTCCTTATAAATGTGGGTTTTTACTATAAGTTTTGCCATGAACTCATCTAGATGTGGTGAATTATGTATCAATGCACATTTTATTATGATTTTTCGACGTATCGAACAGGTTTATGCGGGTATTTGTCGTGTGCAAGACCTTGAAACCAGCATGGTCGCGGTGGATTCCTATACACTTGGTCCGGAAAATGTTGTCGTTAAGCTCTTTTCCGACACAAAATGAGAAAAGATTGCCGAGCCCCCTCTCAGCTCGTCTAAAGAAACGAGAGGCGGTCGTTTTAAAGCTCTTTTTCGACCGTTTAAAATAACAAAGATTGCCGGGCGTTTGTCATTTCGCGCTCGTTATCGGTTCTAAAATGACGTGGTATCGATCGCTTTTTTACTTTTTCAGGTCGATGTCATTTTTATGAAAAGTACTCCTCGATCGTAATGATCGGGCGGTTCTTTCGAGCATAATTTTATACTTTTTCGGGCTCGAGAGACACAACTTTACGAAAAAGCACCCCCCTGGAGTTTCCTTTTCAGCTGTCTTTTCAAACTCTCTAAACATGAAAAGACGCCGAGTTCTTCCTTTGTCAGACTCGTTAAAACTGAATGACATCGGGCTCCATCGAAATGACGCTCTCCAAGCATATGCTATCCCCGTCAAGCTTGTCATCCAAAAATAATCGGGGTACTCGCCAGAAATGGTGGGGGAAATAAAGGAACCGTAATCGTCGTCATCGGCAGTATGTCGCTCTTGAACATGGCACTGTTTGCATTCGTGTCTGGGTGGGGACATCTCATCTCGCTTCGCTTTTGCCTCCATGGGTTTGGGTTATCCTATTTGGCCACTCATCTGCTCATTGTCCTTTCGTTACGACCTCTGATCATTTGACCCCCAAATACTGCCAAATCCGTCATTGTGCCGCCGATATGTTCAAGAGAAGTTGACCTCTGCAAGTATAACCTCCCTCTGATATTTCACGCAAAACAAACTTGTCTCTACCCGTCTCATGTCGATGATGTGGGAAACATTATGGCCCACCTTCGACAAAGATCACTTCCTATCGACTTCAGCTCATTATCCAGGAGTGACCTAGAGACTCCTTTCAGGTACCTTGGGGCCTGCATGCCTTAATGGCAGGTTCTTCATGTTTGACGCGAGGTTTTCATCATTGACCTCCGATCGAATGACTCCGTGGGTGTTCGACATCGGCTCATTCATTCACATGCCGTGGATTGTACCTAGAGTACCTTGAGGACCATCGTCATCATTGGTGGCCCCTCTCGCGTCTGTTAACAACTCTCATCATTGGCTGGTAATCAGATGATGTTCAAGCATGTTCGACTTCGACACATATATTCACATGTTTGAACTTGTACTTTGTTCGGGTTCGGATGGAGCGCAAGACCCTGGTTCTAGTTCATTGTGGACCAGGTTGCGATTTTGTGGGACATCATTACATGACTCATTGATGGATGGCTGCGACCATACCTGAGTCTTCTTAAGGATGGCTGCGACCATACCTCTTATCATTATGGTCTCTTCAGCTGGGTGGCTGCGTCCACGCCACAGACCTTTCTCCATATGTCTTTTGGATGGCTGCGCCCATGCCTAGACTACATGTAATTGAAATATCAGTTGTATCTGCCTGCAGGTTCTCCCTGGTGGTGTTCCAGTCCAGTAGTCTTGTAAAGCATTTCACCCCTCCCACTCTCTCGGGCTTCATACTTTAGGGGGCATCTGTTACACAGTAAAATGTCACTGCCATCATGCCAGTCTCCCCACTGTGTTGTGAAACCACATTCACCTATGTTCATGCTCCTCAAAATGGCTAAAAAACCCTCTTTGCCTAAGTTAAATGTATCATTGCGTCTGTTTATTGAATAACCGTGCTGACAGGCAGAGGCCAGTGTTACTGTTGCGCTTCCAGCGCGGAAGCACACGTCTTTTCCGCGCTGGTCCCATTTTACGGACAGCGCACCCTCCATTTGCCCTGTTGAGCACTGACCAGACCTCCTCTATAGTTGATCTGCGATGTCAGCGCGCCAGCCCAGTGTCTCACCCGCACTGATCCTGTTTGGGCGAATTTGTTCTAACAACCAACCTTCCAGATCCCTCCAGACTTGGTTGTTAGCATTGTTGAGGTCGCCATCCTTTCTCTGGCATGTCTGTTCGACTGACCATCCACTTATCTTGGGGGAAAGCTCATCCTTTACCTATTCATGAAGACTCCTTCTCCTTTATAAGCCTCCTCCATTGCCCATGAGCAGCTAGTTTGGAACATATAGACTTTGATTGAGGAATTCTTAGTGCATTAGTGCTGCTCTTTGTAGGCATTTGGTGTGTTGTGTGAGGATTGCTTTTGAGATTGAGGAAGGTCATGAGCTTGTTGCCTTGTATGTGAGAGAGAGACCTCTTTGACTTGGGAGATTTGCTTCAAAGGTGAATGCTTGGAAGACATGCTGGCTAGACCCTCTAGAGAAGGACTCAGCGTCAGGACTTCGGTTGTACCTTACTCTATTTTCTAATTAATAAAGATAGATGACTACTCTTATGGTTCCATTTCCATTTGTCCTATGAATGATTAATGTAAATTGTATCCTTCCTTACTGATACATAGTTGTTGTTAGTAGATTTCACGCCCCTGTTTGCTCTCTCTTTGCTTGTGCAGGTGTTCGCCCGCGAGGATAGTGGAGAATTGTGATCGGCTGGAGCGAAGAAGCGAGAGGATCATCTCTTCGACAAACATAGCGTTGGAATCCAAGTAGGTTTCTCTTACCCACTTTTTAATTACAACTAGGAACCTGCAGTGTAGCATTGTTCGATTGTTGCTAGACCCCCTTTGGGCTAGTAGGGATCGCCTCTATCCGTAGAGGGGATTTACCTCTCCAACAGAGGGCATGATCGCCTTCACACAGCCTACAAGGAAATTTAGATCTTCCTTTCTGTCCATTGACTTCGTTTTCACTAGTTGATGGTGTACTCTCAACATGATCGACAGAGGTTGGAGACACCGGATTGTGCAAACGGGGAGACCAGTCCCTTAAGATCCATGGGATATGAGGACAATCTCCATGATAATGGTCCCCTTTGCAAATGACAAATGAACATTTAGGTTTGGATGGTGCAGTGTGTGGATTTTCACCAGACAATGTATGATTTCCCCCTTTCACCGTTGGCTTCTTCTTCTTCTTCTCCTTCACTTTCTTCTTCTTTTCAATAACTTGGTTTTTAGTGTTACTAGCTTCACCAAGCGAAGAGGAAGAACGAGAGGGAGAAATAAATGAAGTAGAAGGTGGGGGGACAACTCCAGTATCATCTGGTTGCTAATTTGATTGCTCAGGAATTACGGTGTTTTGAATGATAGAGGTTGAGAAAAGCCATATTGACAGACCAACTGTCAATCCTGGAAGGGACAATATAGCCATGTAAAGGGCACCAATATCTCCCCAAGAAGAGAAAGGACTAGGATTCCCCCTAAGGGGAAATCCTTGATTGGTGGAATCCATTTTATCAACCTAAGACCAATGAGGGAACAATGATGTTATTCTGATTAAAATAAATTTTATGACGCTTTGACACAACTTGCTTTTTCAATTTTTAAGAGTCGAGAAAAAGCTAAAGATGACTCTAGTCGCCTTCAATTTTTAATGAGCCCGAAGTGAAAAGTGCTCAGATGGAGCTTTTCTTTTCAGGAGTCCAAAAAGGAACGAAAGTGACTGCTCTGGAAGTCTAGACAGAGGGATTACCAAACCAATCGCAAAACTGCAATATACTTTTATGTACGGTAGTCAATATTCCCGAATGTTGTGTTCAGTGCATTGAGATCGATATGGCAGCAGACACTGTTTCCTAAGGATAAAGGATATCAGCCTATTGTGGTCTCCCAATATATACTCGACGGTACGTGGGATCACAAGTCCATACTGTCACTTGTTGGAAGCAACGGTGTTGTATGCACAAGCACTAGCTCTTGCCGCATCTGTCACTTGGTCAGCTGGCACAAGTCCTCTGGGGGCTTAAGCCAACTTCTATGAGCTCTCAGAAGAAGCTTTTTAACTGATGGATGGAAGCTAACTTGAAGGAAGCTAATCTACTTGTGGAAAGAAACTGAAAAGCTGAAAGAAAACACAAACCTTAGAAAACCCTAATTTTACCAGCTAGTCCTACTGATGCAAGAAAGAGGATGCAAGCTACTAAAAGAGATGCCATTGACTTCTAGGAAGGTGAAATACATGTTCCTAAGATACTACTATCTGAAGAAAACTTTTTTTTTGTATTTTTGAATAAGTTGTCTGAATTATTGTGCATGTGCTTTAACTATTTTTTACTGTGCAGAGGTGGATTGGCAAGAGGAAATGCTTGTAGGAGGTTGGGAAGGTTGGAAGAGGGCCTAAGGGTCCCTAGCACCCTTCCAGAGAGTTTCACAGAGTTTGGCTATCAAGAAACCTCATTCGTGAGCTTCTACAGGAAGTCTGCAGCGGTTCTACAGGATGTTCTGGAATTTCTACAGGATGTGTTACACTGAAATTTGTCACCATGGCTATCTGCAGTTAAATAACCATTTTGTCCTCCTTGTCAAGCCTCAAACCTTTGCTCTTCATGTCAAACTTCAAAAAGAGAGAAAGTCACTTTAAAACATGTTTATCTCTGGGTACGCAGGTTCTCTCTAACTTGCCTGCATGTACGCACTCAAAACACACTGTACCTACGTACTTCTACGCTCTGTAAGCTAAAGGTTGGGTGCGTACCCCTGTAAAGGTCAAAAGGCGCGAGTTTCATCTCTAAAAAGTTACTTTGTGGTCACTTCTAGAGCCTTCTAGAAGAGTGTTTGACGTGTATTGAGCGCCTCCAGATGGTTCATGCATCCCTATGATAGAGGAACTTATTCCATCAAGAGAGGAGCTACCCCATCCAAAAGAGGGAGTATCCCATTGATGTTGGAACTGAATAACTTCCTCTAGAACACTATAAATACAGGCCTTGGGCCAGAGGAGGGGAGGTTGAAGCTGAACATTCCAAAGGGTAGATGCTGCTGGAATTAGGACTTCCATTGTAAACTTGTGAGGCGAGATTACCATCCT
>APFE030816718.1:14858-69544 GCA_000404065.3 Pinus taeda
TAACTTTGGCATACGATCTCCGTTTGACACGTATGATAGCTCGTTAGAAAGATCTATCTGAGAACTACCACTTTGGGAAGGGAAACATTGGTCCATGGATCCATGTTGCCCCAAGATTTCCCAAAAAACGTCGTTTAGGGCCTCAAAACAGCTCTGGAAGTTTAGGACCCGAAAAAAACTGCTAAAAATAGTAAATTGTGCTACAATTACGGAAACTAAAAAACTAAAAGAGACAGTTGTGGGGTTCCAAATGGGATAGGTGGGTGGCCACCAACATCCACCTGGATCATTCAACATCCCACCGTACTACTTCAAGTGAGACTTTAGTTTGCGCTCCACGAATTGATCCCATAAGGGCCAGTAGTGTAGGGATTTCTTTGGAAAAACTAACTCTGAACCTGTGTCAAGACCCACTAAGCCAGCGCCTTCCAAACATTTGTTCACTATCTCAATTTTATAATTAGATTGAGGATGATAAGATGAGCTATGAGCTAACTGAGTAACTAGACAAGAAAATCATTTTTTCCAAAAATTTCCAGTGAAAATAAGATCTTTGTCACTTACAATAATTTTTGGGTTTCCATGTAGGTTTTGAATTGTTTCCATACACTAAGTAGCAACTGTACTGGATTTAAATGGATGAGATAATACACAAAAGTGTGCATACATGGTAATTATATCAACTACCACCATGATGATACTCTTTCCTTCGGACTTGGGTAAACCTATGATAAAATCCATTGAAACCTCCTGCCAATGTTGACTTGGAATGGATAAAGGTTGTAATAGACCTGAGTTCTTAATTGTCTCAACTTTATTTTGTTGGCAAACCAAACAGTCTTCCATAAAATTTTGAATATCAAATTAAGCCCATCTCAAAAAATTCCTTCTTAACCCTGTGGTAAGTTTTTAAAAATCCCCAATGCCCTCCTAAGCGATAGGTTTGAAATTCTATAAGAATTTTTTCTTTAGTTGGGAATTCTTACAGAGGTATAAGCGACCTTTGTACCATCATGAATTATTTTTCCAACTAAACATATTAGAAATACTTGGATCTTGCTGCAAATTTTGAATGAGTTCCACATCCTCATCCTTTCTTGAGAGTTCATCTGCAGCAGCATTTTGCTTCTCTTTTTTGTAGATGATTACAAAGTCATAACCCAACATCTTTGTGACCCGTTTTTTCTAGTCTTTAAAAGATAATATTTGTTCTAAAAACCATTTAAGACTATCATGATCCGTTTTTACCTTGAAGTGTCTTCCATTAGGTAATGTCACCATTTATTAAGTGCATGTAGTATTTCCAACATTTCCTTCCCATAACTAGTTGAGTTGGTGTTAGGAAATTTCCCAATGGTTGAGGGTGGAGATTGTTTTCTCTTGAAACTCTTAACAGGTAGGTGTAGACATGAAAATTTCTTTAGGTATGGTGATGAAATTCTGAGGCATCCAAGCTTGTTTCATTGTTGTGATTTATAGACCACTTAGGTGAAATAACTGTGGTTGAGGGTTTAGGTGGTTTAGCCTCTTGATTCCCTAGTTGGTTTTGTTTTGGTTTATCCCATGTCATCCCACATCCATGCTTAGAATACGGAAAGGAGTTGATTGGGCTGAAAGAAGGATTTGGTTCAACCCAATATATGGTCGGGTGGTACGTGGAAGTCCTCGACTTGGTTGAATTTATTCATACGTTATTTATTATTGTGATCAATAATCACATGTATTGGTTATTTTGTTTATTTTATGCTTGGTTTTTCATGGATTCTTTCTAGTTAAATGTGGGTTATAGGCTTGTTTAAATGATGTGTTTCTGTTATGGATCGTATTCATGATTTCATGAGTTATTGAATGGTTATATCAATGTATGAGATAAAAAGTGTTGTTGTAGCTATCTTGAGAGGGCAGTGGGCCTTCTTGATGATTCTCTTATAAAACTAATGATACAGGTGAACATATATGCTTTCATTCCCTGTAGGCATTATGTTTAACAAGTGTTTGCATAAATGATTATCATATATTTTCCAAGTTTGGAGCAGGATTCGAGCCTAGAATTAAGTATACATACATAAAAACTTGGTTGACATTGTTCTAGAAGGTTCTAGTCACATTCAAAAACTTGTCCTGGAGACTAACATAAAAATCTAGAACAAGGCTTCTGGTTGCAACCTCTTAACTAGAGAATTTCAGTTGTAGTCACATGGAGGGAAGCTTGAGAGTGTGGTTGGAGCCTTATGGTCCTATTCAATGGCCTTCATGAGTGTGGATGGGATGTAGAGTGGGTGAAAATGATGGTTCTAGGTCATGGAATGGTCATCAGGGAAATTTCTCTAATGTTTGGGTCATCATGTGTCCCTTGAAGGTTGCAATAAGTTTCAGGATAGTATACCTCACTTCCATAACTAGAACTTATACATTGGGCCATGAATAGTAACCCTCATCTCATGTTTACCCTAGTGAGCTTGTAAAACAAAGTAAATGTGAGGTGGGGTGTTACAATCTCACATTATTAATATTTAAAAAATCATAAAAGTCAACTAAATTATAACTTTATTTCAAAATTTAATTTAATTTTTATTATTGTTATTATTAAAAGAATTAAGATATAAGTGGACTTTTTTTTTGTAAGTATGCATATTCAACCCCGCTTTATCATGGATATTATTATTTTTTTAATAGACTTTGTTACAATACCACATGGCTAATCGTTTCATATGATGCCTATTTATATCACATTTTTTTAATTGATTAAAATTTAATTAAAATGGAAAAAATGCATAACTTCTTTGGATTTGTGAATATTATTATAAATATTTGGCACAAATAAATTAATTTGATGGATCTAGAAGAGAAAAACCAAAGTGTCAATACCTAATTTATAATTGATAACTAGTCACATACACATACATTTTATAAGATATTATCTTCCTTTTACTTTAATTATTAGTAAATAAGTATCTTTTTACAAAGCGTACTTAATCATATTAACTTTGACTATTCATTATAATTATTTTAGTTTTCACACAACTACGCGACTCTTATTTAAGATATTTTTTTATTATAGTAAAATATTGTTAAATAATATATTGTTGATTTAAAATTATATAACCTCAAAATGGCTTTATACAAAACAAAATATCATCATTTGAACTGAGTCCTGTCATAGTCTATTCTAAGGAGATGGAACACTATTGACAATAGTTAATAGTCTAGGTCTATCAATATGTAAGAAACTATAAATGATATGTTCGTGACTGCTAAATTAAATTAAACTACTAAAAGTAAAGGATGTAAGACTAGAGGCTCAATATGATGTAATGTATTTGATGAAGTGAGGGGGGGTTGAATATTGGGAATTGGTACCAAATTCTATTGGAAATTTTTTGCCACATTGGTGATGTGCTTCTATGTGAGCTAGAAATCATATAAACTAGTGAGAAAATAATGTTTGTGGTGATGAACTTGTTGAATTTCATTTGTGAAAGACACAATGTCATTGCGATCCTCATGCTTTTCCTTCAAGACCCTACCCAAGAGTGTCTTCATTTTCTAGTGCAGGTTAATGGAGTTCATATATTGTCTCCATCTTCCCCTAATATTTCCAAGGTCAATAATCGAATTAGCTACTTCATCTTGTATTTCCAAACTATGAGTAGAGTTGGTGATCATCAGTGGTCATGGATTCATGTAAATGTATTTCCTATTCTATTTCTAGAGGAGCTAAGGAGTGAAAGATAGATGTTTCGTTTTGTGCTTGGGATAGATCTTGTAGATGGAATTGAGGGCCTCTATCACCATATCCCTAGTGAAAACACATCCTATATCAAGGCATGTTATGTAGGGTTACTAGAGATAAACGTGAGGAAAACCCCTAGAGAATAAAGAAGCTGAGAAGACCGTAAAATAGAATAGAGTAAAAAAAATCTTAACAAAGATTTGTCTAGCACGAGAATCTCAAGTGGAATCTTGTAATATTAAGCAGTGTATTAATAGAGATAAGACCTTTGGGCATGATCCAGCAAACAAAAAGAAGCAAGAATACAAAAACCTTTGCACACAACTACTACACTCTAAATATTATGTGCCAAAAGCTACTACAGAAAATTTAAGTAATTGAAAGAGATGAAGTAACTAGGGATATTGGAAATATACAAAATTATCCACCATTTTCTATCCCACCAGGCTTGAATCCTCTTCAAAATTAAAAGGAGGATCTATTTCATGTTTCCACTCTCCCTTAGTCAAGCTCTTGTTTTAGCCCTCACTAGACTCCTAGAGGTAGCTCCTCATTCATCGTTGTTCTAATCATCCCACATATTTTTGACACTAGGTGAACACTAGAGGTCAACATACCTGAAGTCAGTCCCTCACTATACTACTATTCACATGGAACCATTTCCATGAGAATAAGTCATCTTTTGAACCAAATCCAAAAAATAATACATGTTGACAACACTAGGTCATGATAGTCTTGGTCAAGCTCTACAAAGAATGCACCCATAGGGAAATAATCCTACTCTTAGCGGAATAATGTAACATGAAAACTAGATAAATGCAAATCTAACATTACCTAGATAGGAGGCAGCAGACAAAAGCTAAGTTTTCATATGATTGTGAACATAGTGAGTATCTATTAATATATGTTTGCATGAGGTGGGATGGCAATTCCAACCCCCTCTTAAAATTTAATGCGATGAGCTTAGGTAGTGACCTTTCCGCCTCGTCCATTAACGTGAATTGTAATACGCTAAACAAGGATTTGTTTCCTTGGTTGAGGATGATTTCGAGTTGTTACTTCAAATTGGACCATGCCTCATCAAACCTTGTCATTTCCAAGTGAATGTTTTGTTCTTTGCATCCCACATTAGCTAGGGAGTTAGCTACCTTGTTACCATAATGTCGAGAATGTGAGTAAATGATAGAATGAATGGATTAGATAAATATTTCTACACATGAGATGAGGTTCTCTAGTCACTATCTTTTATACAAATTTTCTATTAGAGTCCCATTTAATATTCTCCTAACTATTGTTGTAACTAGTTGAGAGTCACCATCTACCTACAATTTTGAGTCCCTCATTTGTTTCCAAACTCAAAATTATCTCCAGAGTGAGGAACTCTACCACATTTTTATTACTTATTCCATTATTTCTAGTATATACCATTAGTGCATGCCCTTCCCAATTGTGGAATATCCCACAATAACCTACCTGGTTAGGGTTCCTTTAGAGGTGTCATTGAAACTCAACTTCACAAATCCTATTGGAGGAGCAGTAAAGGTTACGTTAGAATCACACTTACTACTTTGGGACTTTTTTTTGATTTGAGGGATCATATATGGTGAAAGTTCCAATATTTTCAGACTCCCTGTCTCATGCTAATCAACATTCTAATCCTCCTAAGTCTAGTCCTTTAATAATATGGTTGCCCTAATGTTTTGTTTAAGTATATTCTAGACTTGTCTTTATTTAGTTTCTATTTGTTCGGATATCATCTTATTTAATTCTTACTAAGTGAACCACATTACAAAGCTTCTAACCAAGATTTGTGCATGATTAAGGACCAAATTATTGAAGATATTAGGTTGTCATTACTCCATCGTTTCAAGAAGGATATTTTAGTTACAACTTGAGTACCCAAATAGTCGTAATTTATAAGTACATAAATGTTTGATGAAAGGAAAGACATTGGGTAGGTGCTCCACGTATCGAAGGATATTGGAATCTGTTCTCCCAATTTTTGTTTTCCATGAAAGGATCTTTCTTTGTCCCATGAAAGGATATTTCTTTAGCTAATGACCTTGCATCCAAATTTTTCACTAGAGTGGCTCTCCTTGAAGGTCATTTTTACCATCCAATCATGGATAGGCTTCTTTGAGTGTAAACATTCCCTTAGATTGATATGCCTAGGGAATTTTATCTTGTCATTGGTCAATTGAAATTGACAATTTTGAATCTCCTGAGCTACAATAGGGCATGTTGTCATTAAAGGGTGATCATCTCAATCCTCCATCATCTTCCACACTCTCCATAGAGTAGATCAAGGAGATGGTTTCCAAAAGTATACTACTCTCGTATAATGTTGAGCTCTTGTAAAAGCCTCCAAATCTAGAACTCCTCATGATCACCAAGGAGAGGTAATTGTTGGCATATATCCTTCCAAAATAGTGTTGTGTGTCCACTTATGATTTCGCTAAAGGCATGATTTGGAATAGGGCTTTGATTTTCTAATGCTAGGTTCCATATTCAGGAGCCTGGCAGATACTTTTTGGCATTCAACATAGGCAATTGAGAAGAGGATTGTTAGTAAATCTAGTTCCAAAATTGTTTCCATAATTCATTACCTTCATGAAAACCACCTCCACCAAAGCTTACCTACCATAGCTTTGTTGAGCATATCTATATGTCATATCCCCAAACCCCCAATCAAATTGGGGATGCAAAATTTCATCCAGGTGACCAAAGACCATTTTTTTTCTTTCCTTGCTCCTTTCCAAAAGAAGTTTTTATACGAGGAAGTGATGTTTTTAAAAACTAGTATAAACGTTATAAGTATTGATAGTTGATACATATACATTATCCAGTTTTAAGGTCATGGCCAAGCCAGACACTAAATTGGTGTATGAGACCCCCTTGTTTACAATTGGCATTCTCCATATTAAAATGTTAATACACATCCCTTCATATTTGGAAGTATAAAATATATATAAACAGAATATAATCTCTCTTTTCATATAAATACACCTTCAATTTTTATTTTCAAAATGTTACATATTAGATCCATATTCAACATTCAAAGAATTACAAATCTTGTTCATACCATAAATGAATGGAACTTATTAACGGAATACCCATATTGATATATATTTTTAATACTTTTATATTGTTTTAAAATATTACATATCTATTGAATATAGAATGAATTGAACATTGTATATATCAATAATAATTTTTTTATATGTCATTTCAACTTTATATTAAATTGTTCAAAAATTTCATATTTCCCTTTTAATTAAGTATTAATGTAATGGAGAGAGCGATAAAGTTTTGGAATTGATTTATTTGGTTTAATTTTAAATTTAGTTAGTATTAAATCTAAGAAACTGCAGTTGAAATGAATGTCAGTGAATGCATTAAAAAAAATTGATTATAGAATTTTCTAAATCACAATGATAATCATGATCACTGAATTGAAAGTTACAGCGAAAAGAGGTCGTCTTTTGTTGATACGCCAGTCGCAAAAACATCCCTAATACTGAACGTATGATTCGCTGCAATAACCATTTTCAACTTCCAAAGGCGATAAACACTCCTTTCAAAAAGGTGTTTAGCCTTTTAAAATAATAATGTCTTACGTCTGCCAGCTGTCCGATTTAACAGATTTAATTTTAGTATATACTCCATAAAATTTTAGTATTAGTGATACATATAGCGTTACTTCATGTATGAATTATATAATTATATTTGAAGAATTCAACATGTGGATTATGGTACAAGTTTTCTTATAGAAAGTGACTAAATATCAACAAGTTTTAGAAACTTTACCATGACTCTCACTTTTCACATTAAATTTGGGTTAGACTCGTAAAATTGTAGAGAAAATTAACCCATAAAATTGTAGAGAAAATATATCATAGTATTGTGAATAAGAAATTCTAATACAAAAAGGATTCAAATCTTAGAGATATATAAAGGAAAATTACAATCATTTAGATATTTTCCAAATTAATTTTTTGAAGTTATGTAGCATAATCTTTGATTAGAATATAGAATTTTTGGTGACTAAATGTTGTGATAAATAGGGGTACCATTATTATGTTCTTACATTGCTCCAAAAAAGGGTTCAAAATATACTTAATGAATTAAGACTCATGAAGGCTCATCGAGGACTTATGAAGAAAGTGAAGACTTAAAATTTACGTTAAACGTATTAGATAAGAGAGGTAATGAAATAGATGGTTGTACATTTAAAAAGGGGGAACTTATCATGTTCTCAAGAAATTTTTGAAAAGGAAATGATGGATGAAATGAAAACAAAGATAAATGAAAATGAAGAAGAAATCATGGATGAAATGGAAGAGAAGATGAATGAGAATAAGGAAGAAAAAATGAAATTCAAAATATAATTAGAAACCATTCTATTAAAGTATCTTCATAGAAAGGATATCGATATCCAAGGAAATAATGAACATAACGACAAAAATGGTTTTGAGAATAAATAGCATATGAGGAGTATCTTATCACAATAGGAGAACCCATATATTGAATGATAGAACCATGATCATCAGTTTTCAATCCAAGATCCACATCATGACTACTTCAAGTCATCAAGAAGGAACTGCTTCATTTGGAAGATCGATATGAGGAAGTTTGATGATAATTATCCCATAACATATATATTATGGATGGAGCAATAATTTGATCTACATTAAGTGGCACCCTTACAAAACTTAAAAATTACATTCAGTTTTTTAGAATAAGGCCAACATATATGGTATCAATGGATATGTTAAAGGGAAAATTATTTTCTTTTGTCCTTGCCGAATTTTACTTAGGAATCAATAACACATTATGGGTATATTAGGTGGAACAAATTATTTATTCAATTGGTAAATATTTAATAAACCATTCTAATTGTAGAACATATCTAAGAAGTCCAAAAGTGGCTCTCATGGAAAAGAAAATATCATAGAATAATTTGTTGGACCTATTTATGGAAATATAAAGTAAAGAATCCAATGTCAAGTGCATTTCTCTTAAACGAAATCTCTAGAGCGTGATTTCAATATAGAAAGTAAAGTCGAAAGTAAAAATATGTCCATTAAAAAATTGGTTACTAATAACTATAGAGAAAATCATGCTCCATATCCTAACCTAAATCAACTGGCACCTGAACAAATGGATCAAGCACGAGCAAAAGGACCATGTTTCAATTGTAACAACAAGTATAATAATGGGCATAAATGTGGCAAGAATAAATTATCCTAGATAGATATTAAAGATGAAAAAGATCAAGAATTAGAATCATTACATGATCTAGAGCTAGAAGATACTACTCCAATGATATCCTATCAGGTATAATCTAGAATAAATACTCCACAAACCCTCAAGACAAAAGGATATATCAAAAAGAAAATTATGATAATGTTGATTGATTTTGGAAGTACTCATAATTTCATTAACTGCAATTTAGAAAATTGTCTCAAATTTTACACATATTCAACAACAATATTAGAGTAATGATTGCATAGGGAGATAACATAAATTGTTTAGGGAAGTTCCACAATATTCAGCTCAATATGGGGAGTATTTATTGGATAGTACCATCATTAAAATACAAATGGGTGGAGAAGATGTTGTATTATCAATCTAATGGTTACAATCATTAGGAATAATGACCTTTAGTTTTCAACTTATTCATACGATTTACCTTGTAATGTAAGGAAATTAAGCATAAAGGTATCCAAGGGAAATTGTCTAAAGCGGTAAGCTCTAATGGAATGAAGAAAATACTCAAGAAGGGGCACCAATTTGTGAACCAACAATTGTGTTCACTAAATGTTCAAAAATCAATATCCTATATGTTGGGGGATCTCCATAAATTTCTCAATAATTATTACAATGTATTTGGAGTAATTCCTAAGGGTATTCCACCTACTCAACATCATGACTATGTTACTCATTTATAGACTAGAATGGTACTATAGATAAAATAAGAAGGGAAAATCATACAAGAAGTAGGAATGATCCTTGAAACAAGGATTGAGAAATTTATGAAGCAAACAACTAACGAGTACACTATGAAACAAAAGAACCTACCAGTGGAAGAGGTGACATGGGAGGATGTCTTATTCATGTAGAATCTCTAGTAGTTGCTTAAGTGTTGATGACAATGCATGGGAAGATGACTTATTCATGTAGAATCACTAGTAGTTACTTAAGTGTTTATGACAACACATATTGGGGGTAGAGGAGAATGATAAACTCTATATAAGCACCATGTTAATCTTAAAATTTCTTATTAAGCCATAGATATTTATTTATTAAATTTTTATTGTTATATTTTTATGTACGTTGGAGCATTTCATAGTCCCATTTTATTATAATTATACCCTTTGTCTCCTATATTTACACTGAGAGTGCATAGTCTTGCAATGATCAACCTTGTCTTTTAAATTGTATTCATTGTAAAATGAGGATTCACCCTATAACACGGCTATAATAATTGGCTTTTAAATATTTTTAATGAACAAGGTTTATAACATCATATTCATATTTTATTATGAGGCTACATAGAACCAGAATATAACATGATTCAATCATGGTTTTAGTAGATAAATTGACCAATGAAGCCCACTTTATACTAGTTCAATCAACACATAAATCTATTAATATAGCTATTTTTTTTTGTGAAAGTGATTGTCATATTTCATTGAGCATCAAAAATAGTTATTTCTCATAGAGATGCAAAATTTATTTCCAAGTTTTGGAAATTAGTTTTTGCAAGGATGGGTACACAATTGAATTTTAGCATTTCTTATCATCACCAAACAAATGGCTAGATTGAAATAAACCATCAAATTCTTAAAGACATGATTTGTATATATGTGATTGATCAATCCACCAAATGGGAGGACCATACATGTTTGATTGAGTTCGTGTCTAATAAAAATTATCAAAAATCACTTTAAATGAGTCCCTTCAAAGTTGTTTAGGGTCTAAAAATGCCATTTAGTTGAATAAAACCATAAGACAAAATGGTTTTGGGACCTAATATTTTGGGGAGATGGAATAGACAACCAAAAATCTAGAACAAAACCTAAAGATAGCTAGAGGTATACTTAAAAGATATGCATATCATAGAAGAACTCATATGGAATATAAAATGGTGAACATTTGTACATTAAAGTTAAACCCAAGGATAGGGCTTTGAAATTGGGAAGTTGTGCTAAGTTCACACCGAGGTTTTGTTCACCATTTGAAATACTAGCTCGAGTAGGACAAGTGGCCTACTAGTTAGAACTACTAGCTCGCATAAAAGTACATAATGCATTTCATGTATCACTTTTAAATAAATATATTAATAATCCAAATCATATAATTGATTATAATATGTTACACGTCGAATTGTAAAGCATGCTCCAAGTTGATGTTATGAAACCAGCTCACAAAATAGAAGAATGAGATAGATCAACGACTTCAAAAATAGCCTCTTTAAGGAGACAACCTCCTTTACATTACACAAATGAACCATTCCTAGATGATACAATTGACAAGACCTCCTTTCTATATATAGGATTCTAAGGGGTCACAATATAATCAGAGTCGACATAAAAACAATAATGTAAGGGAACAACAATAACAATAGTGGGCTTCTATGGGGCACAATAATAACAATATGGGGACAACATGGGCACAAAAATAACAATAAGGGGCTACAATGACAATAATAATAATGGAATACACAAGTATTAGAGGGACCTAACATGACCCTCTACTTCAAAAAAGTGTTGTCTTCAGTGCTTGAGTACTTCTAGATGCTTCTCTAAAAAATTCTCATCCTGCCATGTGGAATCTTCAGTGGGTAAATTCTTACACTTGATGAGATACTGTGGAATTAATCGATTTCATAGCTGTCAAGTTCTTGTTTTATTGCTTGCTTCAGGTTCCAAGATGATTTTTCCTTCCTCATCAAGTTATGGCAATATTTTTTGCACTAGGAGCTTCTCACCTATAACCTTCTTTAAGCATGAAACATGGAAAAATGGGTGCATTCAGGAAGATGCAAGATGTTCCAATTTGTATGTCATAGAACTAATCTTTTGCAACACCTTGTACAGACCATAATACTTTGGTGATAGTTTATTATCCTTCTTAGCTTGCTTGATGGACATTTGTTTGTATGGTTGTAGTCGTAGAAATACCCAGTCACCAACATCAAAACTTATTTCACTGCGATGTTGATCTACCTGTTGTTTCATTCTATTCTACGCCAAAATCAGGTTATCCTTTAAGAGTTCTAGAACTTTTTGTTGATGCTGAATGTGATCCTCTGCTCCTTGAACCTTAAAATTTTCTCTTAAATGTGATGTGATGGACAGTGGATGATATCCATAAAGTGCCATAAATGGGATCATTTTTTCTGTAGTATAGAAGGAAGTGTTATACACCATTCAGCTAGAGGAAACCATTTGACCCATTGTGATTGTTTATCAAATTCGAAGCAACAAAGATATCCTTTTGTTAGGACAAGGGCCCCTAGGGTCAGTTTTGTGAAAAAGCCAAAGTTTTGTTGTATAGACTGTAAAGTCTCCACAAGTTGTGGTCGCGGAGCACATAGATAGTAAAGTGTCATAAAGGGTTTTACCCTTCCTATATTTAAGAATCTTAGAAAGTCTAAGAAAGTAGAATCGATGATGAAGATGAAAGTAATGGGTCAATACAGAAAAGGGCGAAGAAGTCTTAGAGTAGAAGAGAGGCTTTGCAATTGTGTATGTCGAGGCCTAGAATAGAGTCTGTAGCTGAGTGCGTGGACCCCTACAACTGAGTGCACAGGGAAGTCTTGAGTTTGTAAGAAGAACTGAAGTATTACTAATGAGATTATTCCAGAAATTCTTGTGTTTTTTCCATTTACCTCTGTTAGGAATGAATGCGCTTTTATGTTGTAATGAATGATGGTTTCTGAAGTAATACTATATTGATGCATGACTTTACACAATTGGTGTTGTTATATGAACCCACTTAATATTAACTGTTTACGTGAATCAGATCTTATTGCATGTTAAAGTTCTCAATGCTTAGGTCAATCTCGGTAAAACACAGGATTGGGAGTAATCATAGGGGCATGTAAGTAGTTGATTCACTTGATTAGGGTCTGCGACAGATAGTCGTGAGCATTCTCGGAGATATCAAAGTTGATTAAGGGTATTTATATTGATAAGCCCTAAGGTCTTGTCGATCTACGTGAAGGAAGTTTTAGGGCATAAAACGACATTACACTAATATATGGGTGCAGAAAATTGATTCCAACATCCACCCATACTGCTTCGAGTGAGACTTCAGTCTACGCTCCATGGATTGATTTCGAAAGGGCGAATAATGTAGAGATTATTTTGGAAAAACTAACTCTGAACCTAAGTCAAGAACCACTAAGCCAACAAATGGTTTTGTTGTCAGGACCGAGATATGCATAAAGGGATGTGTGATGTCGCATCATTGGAATCCAACAAAGAAATAAATTGAGGAGTGGTTGGATAGAAAGATCCACAAATTCGCGACGTAAGAAAACATCAATCTGCACCTAACAAAAGAATAGTGATTGGACAGGTATACACAGAGATACGCAAAATTTTCTTTTGTTCCTTCCTGATCGAGCTATATCAGTGGATCGCTAAATTGGAAGATGACCAGGGAAGGTGGAGGCTTGACAGTCCAATAGTGTGGACTCAGAGCTAGTGTGAAGATTGGAAGCCTTTGAAGATAATATTGCACACATTGTCGATCACTGGCTTGATTGCATCATAGGAGGATTTGTGACAAAATTCACAGTTCATACCTCGGTCAGTTACAGTGAAGCGGATTGATGCTTCTTTAAGGGGTTGTAAGGTAAGTATTTAAGATCTTTGAATACTTCGATTAAGATGCTCCTGTGTGAAAAGAGGGTTATGTCATTACCTTGATGTTTGGAGCCACGCAAATTGGAAAGTTCTTTAGGGATAGAGGGAGAACAGGTCGTGAATATAGCCTGCTGATTGAGCCTCCTTTGAGTGATGATGAAGGAGCAGCACAGGCTTCACCATAGAGTGTTGTCCAGTTAATAAGGCAGGGGTTCTCGTGAATACCCCATCCATCCACACCACCTCCACCTTCACCTCCACAACATACACCTTCACCCACATTGTCACCACCTCTTCTACTATTCAATATGTCGAATACAATGAAGTTTCCTCTTTTCAAGTGCTTGGGAAATGAGGACCTGGACCAGTTTTGGTTCATTGCGAAGGCCATATGGATAGGCCAGAATATTACAAATGATCATATAATGAAATAACAGTTGGTTACTTCTCTACAAGATCATGCGTTGACATGGTACATTAAGTACTGCACTGAAAACTTGATGGCATCGTTGCTAGACACTCAGACCACATTCAATAAGGAATTTAGTAGGCCCAAGTCTAAATCACAATTAGTCACTGGATTCGAGGAAATCATGATGAGGCCTAGTGAAACACCCTTGGAGATCGATCAGAGATTGAAATGCCCGATCTGTGAAGCTAACATGAATCTTACAAATGGGTAGCACTGCAAATGGTTTGTAGCTTCGCTCTTACCCCATCTAAGGGTTGCTTTATCGTAGTAAAAAAATGCAACCCAAGTAGAAGCCTTGGAAATTGTGATGATGTTGCATGAGACACTGATTCAAGACACTACTTTGGGAGTTCAACATATTCATCAAGAGTTGCAGAATCTTTGCCTAGATTTTCAAATCCTAAAGAAGGATAGAGTGGCTTGGTCAGAGGGGCACGAAGAAGTTTGGTGTCTAAAATGTAAGAGTCAGGGGCATGATAAATATCAATGCCCTTTCTCCATGAATTATGTTGCAGGAGGAGGGCCAATGCCTCTAAGGCTGGAAGCTCAAGCACGGCCAAGCATAGGGCCCACGCTATGGTGTGCTATCTAGAAAACATTTAACAGACAATTGTCACATGCTGCATAAATTCGTGCAGACACCATAATAGAACTTTTGCAACTTCTACAAATAATTCGGCCATAATGAGCGTAACTTCTGTAGCTATGAATTGATTATGAAAAGAATGCCCACATATCGAATGTAGGTAGAATCTCAACCTCTGGATCAAGGCGTTGGGGGAGCGCACGGAGGATATTAGGGGCATAGATGAGGACAAGGTGGAGGAGGACCTGCGAGAGGTTGGGGACAAGTCATTTGTTACAATTGTGGAGTGCCAGGACACTACGCACAGGAGTGTACAAGCCCGACATGCCTCTCATCCAATATTGTACTCAGTTTGATCATGCGATAGAATACTTCCCTCTATTGATAGCTAAAATGTAGGAGAAGAGGGTGCAGCCTCAACAACCTACCTAGAACCTGCAGACGATGAGGGCTGAACCCTGTGAAGAAGATCCTAATGTGAATATCGTGTTGCGAAGGGGAATGATGACTGGCAAGGATAAAGGAAACCAACCTATGGAAAGTGAATGGTTCCACAAGGCTCTAGAAAAGGGGGTTGGGTTTGATTTGGAGAGCACAAAAGAAAGGTTCATGGAAGCAAAGAAGAGCTTTGCTGAGGACTCTACCTCAAGAAGCCAAGAATAGCTGTCTAAAGAAATGAACCCCTCCATGCTTACTACATTCTTGGAGACCTGTATGAAGATGCTACGTGATAGAAAGGTCATGAAAGGATTACAGGAGTTGATAAATAAATGTGTCGGTAAAGAAAATTCTCCTGAAGGACCTCGCGTAGTGAGAAAATTGGTAAGAATAAGGCAAGAACAGGGCATGAGATGAGGCTCACTATGCAAATATGAGAATATGAAATGGACCAAGTTATTTTGGATCTTGGGTCAAATGTGAATGTTTTGCCTAAATAGACATGGAAGATAATGGGTAGACCTACACTGCAATGGTCTCCAATTCAATTGAGGATGGAAAATAAGCAAAAGATTATCCCCATGGGAATATTGCTAGGATTAACGGTAGACATTGAAGGTGCGAGCTCGTTGGCCGATTTTGAAGTGATAGAGATCGTGGATGATAGAAATCCATACCTTATGCTCTTTGGGATTCATTGGGATATCGACATGAATGGGGTAATCAATCTGAAGAAGCTGATGATGTCATTTGAAAGAAAGTCGCTCTGCGTGGTAGTACTTTTGGACCTGCAGTAGGACCATGCTATACTGAACTGGTTTGCAATTATGAGGATAGTGACGATGATCTAGACCAGATATATAAAATAATAGCGCAAGATCAAGATTAGGTTAATCCGACAACTGATGGGCACATTGCATGGGACCGCGAAAGTTCTTGTAAGTCAGATGTAGATGAAGAGTTGGAGCACTAGAAGAATTAGTTGCATGAAGTATCTATGCTGCGCTATAACATGATGACAAAATCATTGCATTGTGTATCATCAGAGGTAAGTATTTTACCTTATTATGATGGTCTAACTGACATAGATAAATTTTTGGATGCATTTGAAAGGGAAGTAAAAGAGAAGTGTCGCTTCCAGGCCTTGGATTTGGCTTTGCATGCTATGCCTACAAGATGGTGGGTTACGCATAAAGACATTTTTGATGGATGGCATGAATACAGAAGAATGATGAGGTTGCGGTTTGTTTTCCCAAAAGTTCGGCTAGTAGAGAAATATGATGGAAGAAATGATATGCATGATCATTTAGAAAAATGGACTGATGTTTGTGGGACGGAGTCACAACCAGAGTGGGTGCATTTATTCTGTCATAGTTTGGATGAAATACCAATGAACTGGTACCTGGAAACAGATCTCCACCATGTCATTGAAGAATGGGACATTTTGAGACAGGGATTCTTGATGACATTCTACTTTGAATATGTGTACAAATGTATTGATGAGGGATTGCAGGAGGTCAAGAAAATGATCTTCAGAATACCGTGGGATCCTTTGGACTTGATTCAATGAGATTGGAGCACCCAAATGTGCCATACGTTGGAGTGCTATAATGTGATTGCTGAAGAAGAAGAGGAGGATCCAAGGAAAATTAACATCCCAGAGGTAGAAGGCCACCATGAAGTTGAGGGGCCACAAATAGAGAATCCAAATATCATCATGCCATTGAAAACCTGATAGGTTAACATTCGCATAGAGGAAGAACCAAATTTTGTGTAGATAGTGGACTACTGGGATGATGCTACGGTGGACAAGGCCGTTGAGATGCTCCACGAATATCAGGATTTGTTTCCCATTAAATTTTCAGACTTGAAAGGCATCATCGACAATTTGGGAGTAATGAAAATAACTTTAAAATTGGATGCGAAGCCTATTAAGAATTTTCCATATCCCATTAATCCTAAACACAAGGAAAAGGTTCATCTGGAGTTGGACAAGATTCTTGCAACAGGTATTATTGAGCCGGTGGAGGAATATGATTCGATGAGTCTAATGGTAGTTCAAGAAAAGAAGCAAAAGGATGAAATCAAGATTTCTGTAGATCTCACGAAGCTCAATGACAACTGCCTTCATGATCCTTTTCCAACTCTGTTGACAGATGAAGTATTGGATAATGTTAGTGAGCAGGAAGCATATTCGTTCACTGGTTGGTTCTCTGGATACCATCAGATAAAGATCGTGCCAGAAGATAGGAGTAAGGTGACCTCCCCAAGTAAGTGGGGATGTTTTTAATATATGATAATGCCTTTTGGGCTTAAAAATGTGCCAGCGATCTTCTCGTGTGTAGCCATCTTGGAATTTAAAGAGTTCATTCACAAATTTTTGGAGTTATATTTTGATTATTGGATAGTAATTGGACTGGTAAAGTGCCATGTAGCTAGATTGTGCTTCATGTTGGATACATGTCAAAGGTATCAGATCGCACTAAACTTGAAGAAATGCTTATTTCGCATCCCTTTTAGAATATTGTTGGGTCATGTGGTATGAAGACAAGGATTAATGGGTGACCTTGATAATATTGTGGTTATAATTAATTTGGAGGTGCCAAGAAGTGTTGAACAGTTGTGTGGAACACTCAGTCATACTGGATATTATTGGAAGTTCATCAAGACTTATGCCAATATTACTGTGCCAATCGAAAAACTACTAAAGAAGGATCCTACAATTTGTTACGATGAAGAATGTTGGCGCAATATGGATGTATTGAAGGAGAAAATGGTCACTGTGTTGATCCTAGTCTTCTCAGATTAGAAGAAGAAATTTCATCTGCATGTGGATGCGTCATGTATTGCACTGGGAGCAGTGCTGAGGTAGGCCAGTGAAGGACAATTTGATCACCCTATTGCGTTTGCAAGAAGGAATTTGTCTAATGCTGAAAAGAATTATTTGATGATAGAGCGTGAAGGGTTGCCTATTGTGTATGTGCTCCAGAAGTTTAGATGTTACCTACTGGGTGGAAACTTTAAAATGTATACATACCATTCTGTAATAAATTACCTAGTTAACAAACCTGTGTTGGCGAGGGGGAATCTGCAGATGATTACTATTGTTTCAGCAGTACGATTTTGAGATCATTGTGAAGCTAAGACAATTGAATGCAAGGCTAGACCATCTATTGTGCATTGAAATAGGAGAGGCACCCACAAATTTGGAGGAAGGGCTACCTGATGCACAGCTCTTTGTGGTGTGCGTAGCAAATAATCACTTTGTAGACTTTATCCACTTCCTGGCTACAGAAACGGCACCAAACAGATACATTAGTCAACATAAGAAGGAATTTCTAGTGTGCATGCTAGACATTTCTATTATTGCAGGCCACTTGTATAAGATGGGGTCAGACGACATACTACGATGTTATTTTCCTGATTTTTGACGAAACAATATCCTAGCTAAAGCTCATGGAGGGGCTGCGAGAGGTCATTATGCAGGAAAAGCAATAGCACAGAAGATCTTACGCACTAGGTTCTGGTGGCAAATGTTGCATAAGGATTCCAAAGCATATTGTAGGGCATGTGATGCATGTCAGAGAACCGGTAGGCCATCGCGGAGGGATGAGATGCCTTTGAATATGCAAGTATCATTTCAACCATTTGATAAATGGGCAATTGATTTTCTAGGGCTGATTTAGCCTTCGAGAAATAAGACAAGTTTGCGGTATATCATCAACATGACAATGTATTTTACCCGATGGGTGGATGCCCAAAACGTAAAGGACTGTACAGGGGCAACAATAATGAAATTCTTATTTGAATATGTGTTGACCAAGCTCAGTTGTTTGAAGATTTTGATGATTGATTGTAGTACACATTTCCTTAATGAATTATGAGCGTGCTGAAAGAATAATTCCAAGTTTATCATCAGAAGAGTATGCCATATCATCCTCAGGAGAATGGGATGGTTTAGGCATTTAATGAAATATTGGAGGGTTCACTGACAAAGGTTTACAATGCACAGAAGAATGATTGAGACGTGCGTGTACCAATAGTATTATGGGCTTATAGAATTACTTGTAAGAATCTTACTCGTCAGACACCTTTTAGACTTGTTTATGGCATAGAGGTTATGATGCCTATGGAGTACATTGTGCCTAGTCTACGCATAGCTACTTTTACAAGAATGGTGGACCACAGAGCCTTAGAAGAAAGGCTCGCGTAGCTAGCAAAGCTTGAGGAAGATAAATTTTTGGTTGGATTCCATCAGTAGGTTTAGAAGGACCGCAAAAAGGCATGGCATGATTGGAACATCAAACCATGCACCTTCAAGGTAAATGATTTAGTTTTATTATATGATAGTAAGTTTGAAAAGTTTCTAGGAAAACTTCAGATGCATTGGCTGGAGCCCTAAGTTATCAAAGATATTACTGATGGTGGAGCAGTTCAGCTCGTGAAATTGAATGGAGATCCATTTCTGGGAAATGTAAATGGAAGCCAATTGAAGCCTTATACCAGGGATCTATCCCAATGACTACATGATGGTAGAATGGTCTTAGCGCTCCAGGTAGTGGTAAGGAGGTGTGAGACTATAAAATACACTACCTGGTTTGTAGAGTTGCACAAAAAGGGGTTTGCGCGAAACAGGAGGGTGTCACAGTACCAGAAGAAGTGCAAAGGGAACTGCGCTATAGGGGGATACCATGTAGCACAGCCAGAAAGTGACCGTTACCATCACTGTTCATGATTTGACTACCAGGAGATGGTTAAGAGGAGTGGGGGGTGGACATTTAAGGCATTTAAGGTTGAATTTAAGGGTGAAACCTTTGAGAATATGCCACCACTCTAGCATTTATGGATGGATTTTGGAGGGAACGTCAAATTTGAATTCAAATTTGCCTATAAATTACGCGTGGCCACCTAATGAGAAACACTTTGCATTATGAAAATTTTTTATCTGAGTTGTCAATTGCCTATGAATCGCTCGTATTGGGAGGATTTAGTCATGAGCCCTACATTTGCCAAGTTATCATAGGTAAAAAAGATGTTAATACCAAGCCCCACGGAAACCATGACTACTGGTGGAGATGTCACTTCTGAGGGAGCGGTTCTAGAAGTTGTCAGTGTAGAGGTTCCAGCTACAGTTCTTATGACACCAAGGTTGCCTAGGCCAAAGCCTACACCGACGAGAGAGGTCCCTAAGCTGAATAAAGATAAACAAAAGAATTTGGTGCCAGTGAATGAGTCACCAAGGAAGCATGCTATTAAACAGGCCCAGAAGAAATAAAAGTCGAGCACGAAGGAGAAGGGGAAAGTGGTGGACCTAGAGGCTAAGGAGTGTGTGGGAGGATATTGACATTGAGGATGCAGGATAGTTCCTTCCCAACACACCCCTGTTACCAGAGAACATCACCTTTGAAGGTTTGCGCTTGGCGTCGATCTTGCACTTAAATATTGAATATTGGGATTTGGCGAACCACAAGCGGTTCCCCACCTTGCTACGACTCCTTCATACAGAGGGTCTTCTACAAAGAATCAGGTGTCACCGTGTTGGAGCCTGTGGAATACATTCGCGAAGTAAACAAGTCAAAGTTGTTGAACCTGTTGTGGGTGCCCCACTATCATCACTCAAATATAAACCTGATCGTCATTAAGCAGTTGTTGTGCCTAGTTCATGATAGGTGTTGTGGTTAAATGTCTCAATCCCCATCACCGATATATTGATCCATTACATCGCGATATTGCCACATTCAGGCTTCAATCCGGCCAAGGCGTTTGGCAGAAAGACGGGTGAGCACGACCTCGTTAAGAAGATGAAGGACAAGTTTAAACTTGTGAAGAAGCTGCGCAGGTACTAGATTACTTCAATTACTGATCCTGCAGTCAAGTTTCCATGCATATTTTGGGTGGAAAGGTTATGAGTAAGTGCCATGTGGATGAGGTGCCAACACCAGTGGTTTGTTGGCAGCACAGTGAGTGGAACGCCTACAGGTCAACTAGGAGCGCTACCTATGAAGTGAGTTCCTCGTGAACTGCAGAGAGGCGCAGAATAGTAGTAAGACATTCCACTATTTTATGGTTGTTGCTCTCAATAATGTTCATCGTGTGGGATTTGCCGAAGGACAGTCAGTTTCCTCCAATGGAGAAAGATTTACCAGAAGCAATGAAATTTGTTTCTCTCTGGGCCATAAAAGATGTCACGCGGGTCACTGAGAGCTAAGTATTTTGGGTGCTGATGGAGGCAAGCATTCACATGGCCATCAACCAGAAGCTGGAGTTATCACCAACCATGTTTGAACAAATCTTCGGATACATGGACTTCAAAGCAGACTTTCACAATGTATACATCTAGGCATAGAAGGATCTGGAGCATAAGTGGTTCGACCTATGTTGGCTTGTTAGGGTCTAACATAGGTTCGGAGGTGATTTAGCTAAACAAATTGCAATACTAATGGCCCTCTCGGAAACAACCCACAAAGCGTGGACTGAGGTGTCACCCGAAGTAGTATGGGAGAGTGCTAGAACCATGTTTGTGCACCGTGGAGATGTCTGATGGTTTCAAGTGGTCTGTGGTTCGATCCTACATGCACGTGACTACGCACGCTTACCCATACCTCATAGCCTAGGACGGTGCCTTCACACAGCCCTACTCAGGGGCCGAACAATGTTATTACCCAAATGCTTACTAGTAACCCAATATTAGTTGATTAAATTAGCTTATATGTATGCTTTCAGTTATACTTAATAATATTCACCATTCATACAAATAAGCGTAGTAAATAAACAATGTAATTGCAAATGATATCAAATAGGTAATAACACAAGAACAGATACACAGAATTCAGATAAAACTTCTCTTTATTATTTTTCTTCCTTGGTTACAAACTCGACTCCGCCCTGCGCACTTAGCTGCAGGGGTCCGCAGACTCATCTATGGACTCTACTAGGCCTCTGCGCACTTAGGTGTAGAGCCTCTTCCTACTACTATGACACAAGGTACTTATACTCTTTCTATATGCTCACTATCTTATTCTATTCATCAGATTCCATTGATTCATTTCTTTGTTACCTTACAACTTAGAGTCTCACTCTATTTATACAATCCCATGGTCCGTGGACCATGGGTAGGTTGACACTACATTCAAAACTTAGTGTGGAAAACCCTATGACTCTAACATACAATTCGTGCTTGCAATTTGCAGAGCTTTACAATAATATTACTCAAAACTTGGGCTTTGAGCCCCAAAACATGTCGTGTGGGGATTCCATGACCAATAGGCCCCCAACACAAACATCATGACTCTCCCTGGAGTCACTCTGTCGGCGTGACAATCTTGGCATAGATTCCTTCCAACTGGTCTCGAATGGTCTTCATGTCTGCAGTGCACTGAGTTGCTGCCTGTTGAACCTGCTGCATTCTCTCTTCTGAGACCTCTATTTCTGAATTGTGTGATCTGTACATGAATCTGTTGCATATCTTTATAGCCTGGTAGTCTTGTCTTGTTCTTCAGGTCGCGAAGACTGTGCTTGGGCCGTTAGTCAGATAGTTGGCCCACACATGTAGGGCTTCACGTGGCTGCCATTTACTTTCCCTGGGAAGGGTTCTCCATTTAGTTTGACTAGCTGGACCATGCCTCCATCTTTGACCTCCTTAATCACATATGGTCCCAGCTAGTGCATTATGAATTTTCCTGAAAATTTTTCAAACTTACTGTCATATAATAGCACTAAGTCATTTACCTTGAAGGTGCACAACTTGATATGGTGGTCATGCCAAGATTTTTCACGTTGCTTTTGAACCTGCTAATGAAAGCCAACCAAAAACCATTCATCCTCGAGTTCCTCCAATTCCGCGAGCCTTTCCTGCAAAGCTTTGCTATCCATCATCCCTATGAGCACTGGGATGTGCAAACTAGGTAAGATATATTCCACTGGAATGATAGCTTCCCATCAGTTTCTTGCACGTTGTCCTGTAAGCCCATAGCATGGTAGGTACGCGTAGGTCCCAATCGTTTCACTACGTGTTGCACACTTTGGTCAGCTCAATCTCTAGTATTTTGTTGAATGCCTCTACCATCCCAGTAGCTTGTGGGTGGTACAGTGTGCTTTTCTGATTATACACTTGGAACTTTTTTGTGAGCACGCTGATGGTTTCATTTAGGAAATGTGTTCCGTGATCACTCAATAAGATTTTTGGAGAGCCAAATCGGTCAACACATTTTTGAACAAAAACTTCACAGCTATAGCAGCCATGCAGTCTTCGACCATTTACGCTTCTGCCCATCGTGTCAAATACCTCATTTCAGTGATGATGTAGCGTGCCCATCTTTCCCTGAGGTTTGATCGGTCCCAGAAAGTTGATTTCCCATTTCTCGAACGGTCGTAGTGTCATTTGTGGATTTAACAACATTTCGTCCCTCTGTGATGGTTTTCCAGTCCTTTGACATATATTGCAGGCCTTACAGTGTGCTTTCAAATCCTAGTGCAGGGTTGGCCACCATAACCTTGCACGAATAATCTTCTGTGTGTTCATGCATCCTACATAGTGTCCTCCTATAGCACCCCCATGTGCTTTTGTGAGAATTGGACTTCGTTCAAATTTAGGTACGTATCTTCACAATATCTCATAATTTCCCATTTTGTATAGGTGCCCTACGATGATAGAAATATCTGCCACGTGCACCACCAATTCCTTCTTCTATTGGATGGAGTATTCCTTCGGCATAGTCCCTGTTGTCAGAAAATGGATGATATCTTCGAAGTTCCCATCACTGCAAAGAGCTATGCATCAGGTAATCCCTCCTCCAAGCTAGTAGGTTCGTCGCCCATATCGGTATGCAACAAGTGATCTGATTCTGTGTTCAGGCATATCGACTTTAGTGCAACCTAAAAATCATATTCCTGGAAAAATAAGAGCCATATGAATATGCAACCCCCAACACAGGCTTATTGACTAGGTATTTCAACGCGGAATGGTCGGTATACATCTTGAAATGTCCTCTGAGTAAATAGTGTCAGTATTTTTGGAATGCGTACACCATTGCCAACCCTTCATGCTTGACGATGGAATAGTTTTCCTCTACTTTGGACAACCTTTGACTTGCAAATGCGATAGGGTGATCCAAGCCTTCCCCGTCCTCTTGTGTGAGCACTGCTCCCAGCACGATACTCGACGCATCAACATGGACATGAAACTCCACATCCCATTTTGGGAAGACCAAGATTGGATTGGAGGCCAATTTCCCCTTCAGGACATCCAGACATTTCATACAATCGTCATTCCAGCAAAATGTAACATCCTTTTTCAATAATTTTTCCATCAGCAAAATGATTTGGGCATAGCTTTTGATAAACTTTCTCTAGTACCCGGTGTGTCCCAAGGTAGCGCACAACTATTTAACACTTCGCGGTGCTTCCAAATTTAGAATAATGACAATCTTCATAGGGTCCATCATTAGTCCTTGTTTACAGACCACATGTCCCAGTAGGTTTCCAAAGGGAATGAGGAATGTGCACTTCTTAAGGTTCAACTCAACCTAGTGTCATCAGCAAGTATCCAGCATCAAGCGTAAGCTTACTACATGGTGCTTAAATAATCTGAAGATAGTCCAATCATCCAGATAGACCTCCAAGAACTTGTGGATGTATCCTTTAAATGTAGCAACAACAATGCACAAAAATATGGCTGGCACGTTCTTCAATCCAAGCGACACATCAATGTATTGAAAGCATCCCCATTCCATTGTGAAGGTCGTTATGCTTCTATCTTCCAATGCGATCTTGATTTGATGGTACCCTGAGAACCCATTCATGAATGAGTATGCTTCCTAGCTGCCAAAATTTTCTAATACTTCATCTATGAGTGGTGTGAGGAATGGATCATGTACACATGCATTGTTCAGCTTCCTGAGGTCCACACATATTTCTATTTCGTCCTTCTGCTTCTTCTCTTGTACTACCATAGGACTCACCCACTTAGATTCTTCCACTCGCTCAATAATTCTGGTTGTGAGCATTTTGTCTAATTCTTCGCGAACCTTTTCCTTGTACTTTGGATTCAAGTGGTAAGGTCTCTTCTTAACCAACTTTGTGTCAGATTTCAGGGTGATCTTCATCATCCCTAGGTCGCCAATGATCCCTTTTAAATCCATAATTTTGGTTGGGAACAAGTCTTGGTATTCGTGGAGTAACTCAATGACCTTATCCACCGTGGCATCATCCCAATAGTGTCCAAGCATTGCATACTTGGGCTCCACCTCCATTCCAATGTTTACCTACTTTGTTTTTAGTGGCGTGATGATGTCGAGATCCTCAATTAATGGTCATCGAACCTTGCAATAGCCTTCTGTTTCTAGAATTTTAATATTTCATGGGTTCTCATCGTCCTCCTCAACATTTACATTGTAAAACTCCATCGCGCAACTCATCTATGTCACCCATTCTAGTTGAAGTACTTCTATTGGCTCCTAGGGTATTTTGAAGATTGCTGCTTTTACTGCCTGTAGCGCATCGTCAACAGTATCCCACCAATGATATTCAAACGTGAAAGTTAACAGAAATCCCTTGCGCAAGATATCCCATTCGCTCATAACATGGGGGAGCTCCATCTTAGTATACCAATTCATGGGTATGACATCCAGGGTATGATATAACAAATGCACCCATTCAGGCTGTGGCTCTTCCCTGTAGCCCTTGGTCCATTTCGTGAGGTGTGTATGTGGATCATCTTGTTTGTCATACTTGTCTATTAGCCGCATCTACGACTTCCCAAGTCATAGGCGCATCATCCTTCTACATCCACGCCAGTCCTCAAAGCTTCTCTAATGTGTACCCCACCATCTTGTGGGTGTAGCGTGCAGTGCCTATTTCAGAGCATCAAACTACTGCTCTTCTAGTACCACGCTTTCAAATTTGTTCAAGAATTCATCCATCGTTGTTAACCTATCATACATAGGCAGATCCCTTACCTCTGTTGTCACACAGTGTACTGATCTTACCATCATATTGCAATTGAGCGTGGTTACCTCATGTAACGAGTTCCGCCATCAGTCTATTTCCTCATCCGAATTGGATGTGCAGGAGCTTTCATGCTCCCACGAAATTCTTCCATCCACTGTAGGATTTACCTAGTCCTATTCCCAAGCAGTTATCTTATAGATACAGTCTAGTTCGTCATCATACATTGGCTCTGTGTAGCGTGATCCTTCCATAGGGTCTAAAGGCACCACTATGTGTAGTGACTTTTTCTCAAAAATCATTCTGTGCTTCTTTAGATTTATCACTCCGTTCATACCAATGGCCCAATCTGTTCCTAGTAGCACGAGATAGGGATTGTTGTCATCGACAATCTCTATCATCTTGAAATCTGCAAGCGCGCTCAAACCTTCAATGTCTACTATTATCCCCTGCAATCTTCCCATTGGTAGGATCTTCTGTTGGTTCACCATTCGCAATTGAATGGGAGACCATTGCAACGCTAACCTACCGATGCGCTCCCATGATTTCTTTTGCAGCACATTTGCATCTGATCCTAGATCCAGAATTACTGAGTCCATTTCATACTCCCCAATTTGTGTAGTCAATCGCATTTCCCTTCCTGTTCGTGATGCATGTTTCCCGAGCTTCCAGACTACATGAGGTTCTCCTGACCCAGTGCACCCAGTGATAAGTTCCTGCAGTCTATTCATAGCCTTGTCGTCGCATAGTAGCTTCATACATGTCTCTAGAAAGGTAGAGATCATTGAAGGGTCCATCTTTGGCTCTGGCTGATCGTTACTACCTGAAGTGGAGGTCTCCGTGAAGCTCTTCTTAGCTTCCATGAATGTCTCCTTCGCACGCTCTAAATCAAATTCAGGTTCCTTTGTAGGAGCCTTGTGAACCCATGCACTTTCTTCATGCTGCTGACCTTTGTCATCTATTGTCATGATATCGCTTCTGACCACTATGTTTACATTTGGGTCCTCCTCGCGCATCTCAAATCTCATCATCTGCAAATTCTAAGTCGAGGGAGGTTGGAGTATCCCTTTATCGCGCAACCTCGCTATTAGTGTAGTGCAATCCTCTGTCTCATGATCAAACTGAGTAAAATATAAACATGATTCTTTCATTGGATTTGTACAATTGCAGGCATAATGCCCTAGCCCTCCGCAATTGTAATAAATTAGTTGTCCTCAACCCCTTCCTAGTCCCATTCCACCTCGACCTCATCCGCGCCCCCGAAGTCCACCCTGCACCATCCTTGCATTTGGATCATGGGCTCACGTTTTGGTTTGTACTCTATAAGCAGGAGTTTGATCCATCATCAGCTCGTAACTTCTGCAAGTGCACTCATCATGTCCTACCAACCTACATAAATTACAAAACAATTGTTGGGACGTCTGCATATAGTTCCGTAATAGATGACAGTTATCTATAGCATGTTTTCCTCCTATCAGACAAATCACACACCATAATGTAGGCACCTTTCTCGGTCCTACTTGTGCCTCTGCTATTAATGGCATCAGCCCTCCTTCTGTCAAGTAGTTCGCGAAGACTAGATAGTAGTCCTTGTCATGCCCCTAGCCTTTGCATTTTATGCACCATACCTCCTTGCACGCCTCTAGCCGAGTTGTACTGTCCTATTTCAAACTCTGCATTTCCAAACACAAATTTTGTAGTTGCGAGTGGATTTGTTGGACTCCCAAGCTAGGATCTTGTATTGGGGTCTCTTGTAGTCTCATCGCAATCTCCAAGGCTTTAGCCTGGGTGGATAACTCCTGCTATGACAACGTTGTGCTTAGATGCGATGTTAGTGACGCTACAAAACATGCGCAGTGTTGTCCATCCATCAAGGTCATGTTGGCTTCGTGAGTCATACTCTTCAGTCTCTGGTCTAGATCCCATGGGGTCTTACCTGGAAGCATCGCGATCTCCTTAAACCTGATAATCGATTGCATCTCCATCTTTGGCCTGCTAAATTCCTTGTTCAATGTAGCCTAGATATTTGCGACCCCTTCGTTTGGATGGTCATTAGAATGCTAAATATATGATGTTAGTGCGTGATCCTACAACATGCTTACTAGTGTTGCCTTCTTTATCTTCTCATCCATGACTCCTTGTGCTTCCCATACGGCCCTTACCACAAACCAAAATTGGTCTGGATCTTCATTCCCTATCCTCTAAATACCACAATTTTATCGGGCTTGCCATATTGAACTGTGGTGGTGGTAGCGGTGGTGTGGATGCAGATGGAGGTGAATATGGTGAGATTGGTGGTGGCGTAGGTGGGGGTGTTAGGTGTGGAATTTGTTGTCTTATTAGACTAACCATGGTCCTCGGAGAAATTTTTGCGAGCTTTTCCTCACCTTCCCGCTGAGTTGAAATCAAGGGGCTATTTTATATTACTGCGATACCTTCGTTTCTATAGATCCTCCCACTTCGCGTAGCCCAAAACATCAATTTATTCACATTACCTTCTTTTCACACAATAGCATCTTAATCTAAGTGTTCAAAGATATAATGTACTTACCTCGTGGTCCTTTGAGGAAGCACCGCTCCACCTCGTTATGTCTCACTGTTGTCTCTACCGTGAACTCGGTGATAAATCCTCCTATAATTTGATCGATCCAATGGTCCATAGTGCATGCGATCTTATCTTCCAATGCGTCTAGTTTGCGCACTAATTCTGGAGTCGACACAATTGGTTTGTCAAGCCTACAGCTTCCTTGACTATATGCTAGCTTCACGATCCACTCATACAACTCAAAGGGGAAGGATGCAAAGAAAATTTTGTGGATTTCCATATATAAGTAGTGCTCCAACCACAGTTCCTTTGATACTCACGGATTCCTGTTTTCCTGTGCCGCGAACTTGTGAATCTTTGTGTCTAACCACCCTTCAATTTCTTTCTTCATTGGATTTGAGTGACACGACATCAGACATCCCTTATGTAGATCATGATCCTGGCAACGAAACCATTTGTTGGCATGTTGCGGACTAACCCAAGTTTGGAGGTGATTTAGCCAAACAAATCCCAGTACTACTAGCCCTTTCCAAAATAGACCATAGACCGCAGACTAAGGTCTCACTCGAAGTAGTATGGGAGGGTACTAGAACTAGGTTTCCACACCCTCGGGATGTGTGATGGTTTCAAGTGGTCCATGGTTCAACCCTACGTGCATGTCTCTACGCGCAATTACCCGTACCTCGCAGCCTGGGATGCTACCTTCGGGCAGCCCTACTCAGGGGCCGAACAGTGTTATTACCCAAATACTTACTAGTAACCAAATATTAGCTGATTAACTTAGCTTATCCATATGCTTTCAGTTATACTTAATAATATTCACCATTCATACAAATGCGTGCTGTCAATAAATAGTATAATTGTAAATGATATCAAACAAGTAATAAATCAAGAATAGATACACGGAATTCAGATAAAACTTCTCTTTATTATTCTTCTTCATTGGTTACAAACTCGACTCCACCCTGCACACTCAGCTACAGAGCGTCTTCCTATTACTATGACCCAAGATACTTAGACTCTTGCTCTATGCTCTCTATCTTATTGTATTCATTAGATTCCATTGATTCATTTCTTCGTTACTTTACAACTTAGAGGCTCACTCTATTTATACAATCCCATGGTCTGCGGACCATGGGTAGGCTGACACTACATTCAAAACATAGGGCGAATAGCCTTCTGACTCTAACATACAGTTCGCACCTACAATTCACGGAGATTTACAATAATATCACTCAAAATGTGGTGTTTGAGCCCCAAAACATGTTGTGGGGGGATTCCATGCCCAAAAACCTACCCTACCTTGCCACTGATGACGCTATTGAAGAGGTCAGCAAGCGCTAGCCCACAGAGTGGAATTCTCCTTTTGACCTAGCTGCAGTGACTAGCAAGTCTGCGGAGAAGCAAAAGAAGGATGTAGCCAAATAGAAGGTTCAGTAGTTGGCTGAAAAGCGCAAGAAAGAGGCCAAGGATAAGGCTTGAGTAGAAGTGGAGCATGCTGTGAAGAAACATGTAGATCAGGAAGAGCAGAGCCCCAAAAGGGGTCAGAAGTCTCCTTCGCCCCAAATGAAAGAGGAAGAGCGGTCAAAGCAAGGTGGTGGTAAGTAGCAAGAGAGCACTCCCTTTTGAGTAAAGTGGTATAGGGAGTAGGAAAAGGAAGGACAACAGAAGAAAACAAAGGCCACCAAGTTGTCCCTAGATCTGATTACTTTTACGAATGGAGACCTAGATGATATTGGAGATAAGGTGTGAGATACTACCATAGAACTACCGTAGCATTTTGAGCAGTAGCAAAAGTAGGCACTGAGCACAATCCAGATAGGTCTATGTGGGATGCAAATCCAGGTGACTATAATCCAAGCAGGCACAAGATAGAGCAGTGCTACATCAACAAGTTTGGCACCAGGAACCATGTAATCCATAGAGATGGTTTGGTCATTGGACTTACAGGTAGTCATGCTTCTTGATGGACCTTTCAGCATGGAGGTAGCCATTGACAAGGATGTTGTAAGCTCTTTGAATAATATTGGCGTTAACCTAGTTCCACTCCCCAACAAGTTTCTTCACACACTATAGACATGTGTCATAATAGAGGTTAAGGCCCGGGAGCAGTGTGCACTGAGCTTGATCAGTGAGTACAAAGTCAACAATGAACAAATGTTCATGGAGAAATTAGTAGTGCTAGAAGCACTGAAGAAAGTTGAGGCACAGAATGACCAACTTGCAGCTATGGTGGCTAACGCATGCAAAATAGTTCCACAACTACATATCCTGGAGGAAGCATCATTGGAGGCAAAGATCAAGAAGCTGGCTATAGGTGTGCGTGACGTCAAGATAGAAGTGTCAAACGTTTAGTTTGAATTGAATCTAAAAATCACAGAGTTAGTGTTGAAGTCACAGTCTTCAACTCCACTAGAGGTCAGAGAACAGCGTGAAGCCGCTGTAAAGGATGGAGTCACAGTGGTGGATTTTGCAGTGGTGGATTGCACCGCGCTCTTCAAGCAATCCATGGAGGTAGTCATGGTGCTGCAGGAAGATACTAACCTATAGAGTTTAAATACAAAACCCCCTCAATTGCAGCAGTAGTATGATGAAGAGAAAGCAAGGGTGTGTACCATCGTTGTAACACAATGATTGGTCAAGATGCAAGAGGAGAAATAGCTACTTGAACAGGTGGAAGTAGTGCAGAGGAAAGAAGTGGTCTTCAAAGCCATTATGGGGCCCTAGTTGGATGAGGCCTACATTATCTCTGCCAACATTCAGGAGAAGTTGGGAAGCCTACAGAGCACATAACAGAAAATCAAGACAGAGAGTGTTGGACCAGCAACAAAGTATTTGCTGGAGAAAATCAAATAGGCAACCACGCAGAGTGTGACTAAGGTACCAGTGGCAAACATGGAGCTGGGAGGTCTCCGTAGTAAGATATTTGCCCCAGTAGAGTGACTCGAGGGTGAGTCATGATCTTTGTGTTGGGGGGCTGTTGGGACAGGGTCCCCTAGGATCAGTTTTGGGGCAAAAATCCAAATTTTTTGGGAAAAAAGCCCATGTTTTGTTGTATAGAATGTAAAGTATCCACAAATTGTGGTCATGGAGCATGTAGATAGTAAAGTTTCATAAAGGGTTTTGTCCTTATTTTATGTAAGTTGTGTCAACTTTTGTAGATCCATCCATGGTCTGCGGATCATGGGATTGTATAAATAGGAGAATCTTAGAATGTCTAAGAGAGTAGAATCGATGATGAAGATGAATGTAATCGGTCAGTATAGAAAAGAGTGAAGAAGTATTAAAGTAGAAGAGAGACTTTGTAGCTGTGTGTACAGAGTCCTAGAATAGAGTCCACAACTGAGTGTGTGGACCCCTGCAGCTAAGTGTGCAGGAAAGTCTTGAGTCTATAAACAAAACTGAAGTATTAATAAAGAAATTATTCCAAAAATTCCTATGTTTTGTACATTTACTTCTATTATGAATGAATGTGCTTTTGTGTTGTAATGAATGATAGGTTATGAAGTAATACTATATTGATGTGCGACTTTACATAATTGATGTTGTTATATGAATGAACTTATTATTAACTGTTTACATGAAGCATATCTTATTCCATGTTAAACTTCTCAATGCTTAGGCCGATTTGGGTAAAACATGGGATTAGGAGTAATCACATAGGCATGTAACTGGTTGATTCACTTTTTTAGGGTCCGTGAAAGACAATCATGAACATTTGTGGAGGTATCAGAGATGATTATGGGTAGTTATATCGGTAAGCCCTAAGGTCTTATTGATTTGCACAAAGGCAGGTTTAGGGCATAAAATGACATTACACTAATCTTTGGGTGTGGAAACTTGGTTTCAACATCCCCCCATACTACTTCAAGTGAGACTTTAGTCCACGCTCCATGGATTGATCCCGAAAGGGCTAGTAGTGTAGCGATTTGTTTGGCAAAACTAACTCTGAACCTCGGTCAAGACCCACTAAGCCAACACCTTCCAAACATTTGTTCACGATCTTAGTTTTCTAATCAAATTGGCGATGATAAGATGAGCTATGAGCTAACTGATTACCTAGACAAGAAAATCATTTTATCCAAAAACTTCCAATGAAAATAAGACCTTTGTCACTTACAATAATCTTTGGGTTTCCAAGTATATTTTGAATTGTTTCCATAAATTAATTAGCAACTATACTGGCTTTAAAAGGATGATATAATGCACAAAAGTGTGCATACATAGTAATTCTATCAACTACCACCATGATGACACTCTTTCCTTCGGACTTGGGTAAACCTATGATAAAATACATTGAAAGCTCCTGCCAACGTTGACCTGGAATGGATAAAGGTTGTAATAGACCTGGGTTCTTCATTGTCTCAACTTTATTTTGTTGGAAAACCAAACAATCTACCATAAACTTTGAATATAAAATTAAGGCCATCCCAAAAAAATTCCTTCTTAACCCTATGGTAAGTTTTTTAAAATCCCTAATGCCCTCCTAAGCGACAGGTGTGAAATTCTATAAGAATTTTTTTTCTAAGTTGGGAATTCTTACAGATGTATAAGTGATCTTTGTACCATCATGAATTATTTTCCAGCTAAACATATTAGATGTACTTGGATCTTGCTGAACCTTCTGAAAGAGTTCCACATCCTCATCCTTTCTTGAGAATGCATCTACAACAACATTTTGCTTCTCTTTTTTGTAGATGATTTCAAAGTCATATCCCAAGATCTTTGTGACTTTTTTTTTCTACTCTTCTTAAGATAATATTTGTTCTAAAAACCATTTAAGACTATCATGATCCGTTTTTACCTTGAAGTGTCTTCCCATTAGGTAAGGTCACCATTTGTTAAGTGCATGTAGTATTTCCAACATTTCCTTCTCTTAACTAGTTGAGGTGGTGTTAGGAAATTTTCCAAGGGTTGAGGGTGGAGATTTTTTTCTCTTGAAACTCTTAAGAGCTACGTGGAGACATGAAAATTTCTTTGGGTATGGTGATGAAATTCAGAGGCATCCAAGCTTGTTTGGTTGTTGTGATTTATAGACTGCTTAGGTAAAATAACTGTGGTTGAGGGTTCAGGTAGTTTAGCCTCTCGATTCCCTGGTTGGTTTTGTTTTGGTTTATCACATGTCATCCCACATCCATGCTTAGAATATGGAAAGGAGTTGATTGGGCTGAAAGAAGGATTTGGTTCAACCCAATCTATGGTCGGGTGGTACGTGGAAGTCCCTGACTTGGTTGGATTTATGCATACATTATTTCTTATGGAGATCAATAAGCACATGTATTGGTTATTGTGTTGATTTTATGCCTTGTTTTTCATGGATTCATTCTAGTTAAATGCAGGTTATAGGCTTGGTTAAATGATGTGTTTTTGTTATGGATCGTATTCATGATTTGATGAGTTATTGAATGGTTATATAAATGTATGAGCTAAAAAGTGTTGTTGTCGTTGTCTTGAGAGGGAAGTGGGCCTTCTTGATAATTGTCTTATAAAACTAATGATACATGTGAACATATATGCCTTCATTCCATGTAGGCATTATGTTTATCAAGTGTTTGCATAAATTATTATCATGTATTTTCCAAGTTTGGAGCAGTAGTAGAGCCTAGAATTAAGTATACAAACATACAAACTTGGTCGACATAGTTCTACAAAGTTCTAGTCACATTCAGAAAGTTGTCCTTGAGACTAGCATAAAAATCTAGAACAAGGCTTCTGGTTGCAACCTCTTAACTAGAGAATTTTAGTTGTAGTCACATGGAGGGAAGCTTGTGAGTGTGGTTGGAGCCTTATGGTCCCATTCAATGGCCTTCATGAGTGTGGATGGTAGGTAGAATGGGTGAAAATGGGTGTTCTAGGTCATGGAATGGTCATCAATGAAATTTCTCTAATGTTTGGGTCATGATGTGTCCCTTGAAGGTTGCAGTAAGTTTCAGGATAGTATACCTCACTTCCAAAACTAGAACTTGGATGTTGGGCCATGCATAGTAACTCTCATCTCATGTTTAACCTAGTGAGCTTGTAAAACAAAGTAAATGTGAGGGCGGGGGGGGGCGCGCGGAATTACAATCTCACATTATTAATATTTAAAAAATCATAAAAATCAATTAAATTATAACTTTATTTTTATTATTTTTATTATTAAAAGAATTAATATATAAGTGGACTTTTTTTTTTTGTAAGTATGCATATTCGACCCTGCTTTACCATGGATATTATTATTTTGTTAATAGACTTTGTTATAATACCACATGGCTTATCATTTCAGATGATGCCTATTTATATGACATTTTTTTAGTTAATCAAAATTTTAATTAAAATGGAAAAAATGCATAACTTCTTTGGATTTGTGAATATTATTATAAATATTTGGCACAAATAAATTAATTTGATGGATCTAGAAGAGATAAAACAAAGTTTCAATACCTAATTTATAATTGATAACTAGTCGCGTACACATACATTTTATAAGATATTATCTTCCTTTTACCTTAATTATTAGTAAATATGTATCTTTTTACAAAGTGTACTTAATCATATTAACTTTGACTATTGATTATATTTATTTTAGTTTTCACACAACTACGCAACTCTTATTTAAGATATTTTGTTATTATAGTAAAATATTGTTAAATAATATATTGTTGATTTAAAATTATATTACGTCAAAATGGCTTTATACAAAACAAAATATCATCGTTTGAACTATGTCCTGTCATAGTCTACTATAAGAAGAAGCAACACTATTGGCAATAGTTAATAGTCTAGGTCTATCAAACTGTAAGAAACTATAAATGATATGTTCATGATTGCTAAATTAAATTAAACTACTAAAAGTAAAAGATGTAAGCCTAGAGGCTCAATATGATGTAATGTATTTGATGAACTGAGGGGGGTTGAATATTGGGAATTGGTACCAAATTATATTGGAAATTATTTGCCACATTTGAGATGTGCTTCTATGTAAGCTAGAAAGCATCTAAACTAGTGAGAAAAGAATGTTTGTGGTGATAAACTTGTTCAATTTCATTTGTGAAAGACACGATGTCATTGCAATCCTCATGCTTTTACTTCAAGACCCTACCAAAGAGTGTCTTCATATTTTAGTGGAGGTCAATGCACTGCATATATTGGCTCCAGCTTCCCCTAGTATGTCTAGGGTGAAGAATCGAATTAGCTACTTTAGCTTGGATTTCCAAAATATGAGTAGGGTTTGTGATCATCAGTGGTCATGGATTCATGTAAATGCATTTCCTATTCGATTCCTAGAGGAGCTAAGGAGTGAAAGATAGATGTTTCATTTTGTGCTTGGGATAGATCTCGCAGATGGAGTTGAAGGCCTCTACCACCATATCCCTAGTGAAAACATGTCCTATATCAAGGCATGTTATGTAGGGTTACTAGAGATAAATGTGAGGAAAACCCCTAGAGAACAAAGAAGCCGAGAAGACCGTAAAATAGAATAGAGTAAAAAAAATCTTAACAGATATTTGTCTACCACAGGAATATTGGGTTAAGTAGTGTATTAATAGAGATAAGGACTCTGGGCATGATCCAACAAACAAAAAGAACCAAGAATACAAAAAACTTTGCACACAACTACTACACTCTAAATATTATGTGCCAAAATCTACTAGAGAAAATTTAAGTAATTGAAAGAGATGAAGTAACTGGGGATATTGGAAATATACAAAATTATCCACCATTTTCTATCCCACTAGGCTTGAACCCTCTTCAAAATGAAAAGGACGATCTATTTCATGTTTCCACTCTCCCTTACTTGAGCTTTTGGTGTAGCCCTCACTAGACTCCTAGAGGTCACTCCTCATTTATCATTGTTCTAATCCTCCCACATGTTTGAAACTAGGTGAACACACAAGAGGTCAACATACCCAAAGTCAGTCCCTCACTGTACTACTATTCTCATGGAACCATTTCCTTGAGAATAAGTCATCTTTTGAACGAAATCCAAAACATAATACATGTTGCACAACACTAGGTCATGATAATATTGGTCAAGCTCTACAAAGAATGCACCCTCAGGGAAATATGCTACTCTTAGCAGAGGAATGTAACATGAAAACTAAATAAATGAAAATCTTACATTACCTAGCTAGGAGGCAGTAGACAAAAACTAAGTTTTCATATCATTGTGAACATAGTGAGTATCTATTAATATATGTTTGCATGAGGTGGGATGGCAATTGCAACCCCCTTTTAAAATTTATTGCAATGAGATTAAGTGGTGACCTTTCCCCCTCCTCCATTAATGTGAATTTTGATACCCTAAACAAGGATATTTTTCCTTGGCTGAGGATGCTTTGGAGTTGTTACTTCCAATTGGACCATGCCTCATCAAAACTTGTCATTTCCAAGTGAATGTTTTGTTCTTTGCATCCCACATTAGCTAGGAAGTTAGCTACCTTGTTACCATAATGTCGAGAATGTGACTAATTGATAAAATGAATGGATTAGATAAATATTTCTATACACGAGATGATGTTCTCTAATCGCTATATTTTATACAATTTTTCTATTAGAGTCCCATTTAATATTCTCCTAACTATTGTTGTAACTAGTTGCGAGTCACCGTCTACCTACAATTTTGAGTCTCTCATTTTTTTCCAGACTCAAAATTATCTCCAGAGTGAGGAACTCTACCACATTTTTATTACTTATTCCATTATTTCTAGTATATACCATTAGTAAATGCCTTTCGCAATTGTGGAATATCCCACAATAACCTACCTAGTTAGGGTTCCTTTAGAAGTTCGATTGAAACTAAACTTCACAAATCCTATTTGAGGAGGAGTAAAGGTTATGTTAGAATCACACTTACTACTTTAGGACTTGGTTTTGATATGAGGAATCATGTGGTGAAAGTTCCAATTTTTTCGGACTCCATGTCTCATGCTAATCAACTTTCTAATCCTCGTAAGTCTAGTCCTTTAATAATATGGTCACCCTAATGTTTTGTTTAAGTATATTCTAGACTTGTCTTTATTTAGTCTCCATTTGTTCGAATATCATATTATTTAAGTCTTACCAAGTCAACCACATTACAAAGCTTGTAACCAATATTTGTGCATGATTAAGGTTCAAATTATTGAAGATAGTAGGATGTCATTACTCCATTGTTTCAAGAAGGATATCACAGTTATAGTTGAGTACCCAACTAGTCATAATATATAAGTACATAAATGTTTGATGAAAGGAAATAGATTGTGTAGCTGCTCCATATTATCATCTTTTTTTTTATATAGAGGATGAATCGAAGGATACTGAAATCCGTTCTTTCAAAAAAAAATTCCAGGAAAGGATCTTTCTTTGTCCCATGAAAGGATATCTCTTTAGCTAATGACCTTGCATCCAAATTTTTCATTAGAGTGGCTCTGTTTGAAGGTCATTTTTACCATCCACTAATGGATAAGCCTCTTTGAGTGTAAACATTCCCTTAGATTGATACGCCTAGTGAATTTTATGTTGTTGTTGGTCAATTGAAATTGACAACTTTTAAACTCTTGAGCTACAATAGGCCATGTTGTCATTCAAGGGTGATCATCTCAATCCTCCATCATCTTCCACACTCTCCATAGAGTAGATCGAGGAGATGGTTTCCAAAAGTATACTACTCTCGTATAATGTTGAGCTCTTGTAAAAGCCTCCAAATCCAGAACTCCTCATGATCACCAAGTAGAGGTAATTGTTGGCATATATCCTTCCAAAATAGTGTTGTGTGTCCACTTATGATTTCCCCTAAGGCATGATTTGGAATACAACTTTTATTTTCTAATGCCAGGTTTCATATTGAAGAGCCTAACAAATATTTTTTGGCTCTCAACATAGGCAATTGAGAAGAAGATTGTTAGTAAATCTAGTTCCAAAATTGTTTCCATAATTCATTACCTTCGTGAAACCACCTCGATCAAAGCTTACCTACCATAGCTTTGTTGAGCATATCTAGATCTCATATCCCCAAACGCCCAACCAAATTGGGGATGCAAGATTTCATCCAGGTGACAAAAGACCATTTTTTTTCTTTCCTCGCTTCTTTCCAAAAGAAGTTTTTATACAAAGGAGTGATGTTTTTAAAAACTATTTTAAACGTTGTAAGGATTGATAATTGATGCATATATATTATCCCAGTTTAAGGTCACAGCCAAGAAAAACACCAAATTGGTGTATGATACCCCCTTATTTGTCAAATAGGGGACCCACCTCTGTGCAGTGATTTGACTACTAAGTCTACGAAGGCATACATACTCTACCCCACTCAGGTTTTGAACCTGTGACCTCTTAGCAGGATACACATGGTCTTAACCATTAGGCCCACTCAAGATGTATTTATTTATTTGTAGACCCACTATATATATATATATATATATATATATATATATATATATATTATATATATATATATATATATATATATATATAATATATATAATATAATATATATATATATATATATATATATTAATATATATTTCAAATATATTCTATACTGAAAATTAAAAATCAAATCAATAAATAATTAGGTTAATTTTAAATCATAAATCATATCGTGAGTTAATTTGAAACACCTCAAGAGGTTTGATTCATATAGGCTCTTGGTAGATCTGGAGTTAAGATGGACCTATGTTGGTTTTGACAAAACACTAATAAAATGTTTTAACTATAAAAAAAAATATTTGTTTTCAATGATTTTATATAATATATAAATAGTTGACATTCCAATACTTATTTATCATTAGCATTCTCCACATTAAAATGTCAATACATTCCCCCTCATATTCAATAGTAGAAGACATATATATGTAGGATATAATCTCTATTTTTATATATACATACATTGAATTTCTTTTTCAAATGTTACGTGTCAAATGCATATTAGACATTGAAAGAATTACAAAACTTGTTAATAGAATCACACATAATTTTATTATTATTCGTAATATTTTTTGTTTCAAAATATTATATGTCTAGTGAAAAGAAAATGAATTAAACATCATATAATACCAATAATATTAATTTTACATGTTATTTCTGAACTCCACCTTAAATAGTTAAGGAATTTCTTATCTTCTTCATACTAAAATGTAAATCAAAATCATTTTACTTTCAATTACTTCATGTATATAAAATTGATATGATATTAAATAAAAATAAAAATATTTTATTTATAGTCTTATCTTTTATATTATTATTTTGTTATTTTTAAATATAACTTTCTTCAAAGTTGGCTTGGGCAGCTCAATTGATAATGGCCGTAAAAACGAAATCTGAACCAAAAATCTTAAATTTAAATCTCGTATTATCCACACAGTATACCTCTTAATACATTGTAAAACTCATACCAGAATAAAATAATTTTTATCAAAAACAAGAAATATACTATTAACTAATTATATTATGATGCTATACTGATAAAGGCTATATTTTTCACATTTTTTTTTTTTTTTTTTTTTTTTGAAATGGGTGTATTCTTTCACAATGTAAATGTCCAGCAAGATTATTGTGTGATACCACAACATCTTCCTCCCCTTTTGGAAATCTGGAATCGCAGTGTCTGATTAATCGACATCTTCAGTTCCACGTGCCCAGTCCTTTCTCCTCGACGTGGAATAAAGACCCATAATGACGAAAATTGCTCCATTAGCACTACGTTTGGATCATCAAAATGGAAAAAAATTATATCTTTGTCATAGCTGGATAAATCTCAATGAATATGTCATGGTTATTATATATGGGATTTTTTTATTATTATTATTACGTCGTAAGGCATTTCCCTCTGAGATCAACTCCCCCAAATGTCTTTCTGCCCTAATTGTAGCCGTCAGATCTTTTGTTAGACGATTGAACAAAGATCCACCGTCTAATTTAATAAAGAAATATATTTTAAAACATTAAAAAAAACCGAAAAAAACATAATCGAACCGTTAACTATAACCTATGAACAGTTTACGCTTACCACGTTATGGAACCAGTCCTGCGCGCGGATATCCGCGTGCGTTTGCTGCAGAGGAGAGGGCAGGCAGAGTCGCTCCAGAGGAGGGCGTGGACAGCGTTTGATGCAAAGGAGAGCGCAGCGGAGTCGCTCCAGTCACTCCAGAGGAGGGCGGGGATACTATGAGCCGAAATAATTAGAGGAATATATGTGCCCCTTTCTCATCTTCCATAGAGAGAAAATCCCCACACCCTTCTGAAATTTCAAGACCCAATTCTATCTCTCTGTGATTTGATCATTTTCCCATTCTCCAAGAAGGCCAGATGGCTCAATTCCATCAGAATGAGACTAAGATCTGCCGTTTAACATCATCGCTCAGTGCCAAGGTTCGATCCCCCTCGCACTCAATTCCTCCGCAGAGATTTTTTAGTAGTGAGAATGGGTATCCACATTCGAATTTTTCAGTAGTGAGAATGGGCATCCACATTCGAATGTATATAGGATTTCCAGAGGCATGCTAGTATCGGGACTGGGATTGGGCATTGGGCTGTCATTCGCAGTATCTCCCACAAGTTTGGCTGAGTCTTCCGAACCTAAGCTGAAGATGCAGGAGGACCAGAAGTCGTGAGATCCAGTCTCTCCACAGCATCGAGCAGGCATTATGGGAAGGACCTCTTATTATCAAGAGTGGAAGAGTGCTTCCAAAGCTCAAGATCTTTGTGGGTTATGATCCCCGTGAGGATCTTGCCTACGAGGTCTGCAGGCATTCGATATTGAAACATGCCACATTTCCAGTTGAAGTGATCCCCATCAAACAAGCGCATCTCCGCAAGGCTGGGCTTTACTGGTGCACAAGGGATCCCACTGAGAGCACCCAGTTCTCCTTTTCCAGGTTCTTGACTCCTTTCCTAGCTGGGTTCGAGGGTTGGGCTATGTTCGTAGACTGTGATTTTCTCTATACTGTTGACATTAGGGAATTAGCTGAGCGCATTGATGATAAGTATGCTATAATGTGTGTCAAACATGATTACAAGCCCAAGAGTGCTACAAAAATGGATGGGGTTGTGCAAACTACTTACCCTAGAAAGAACTGGTCATCTATGGTTTTGTATAATTGCGGGCACCCCAAGAACAGAGTTTTGACACCCTCTGTTGTGAACTTTTTTTTTTCTTAACCTATCTTATACGGTATCCTGAGCCAATATTATGAGTAGTCAAACCAAACTGTTAGTGTTGGTTATCTACTTTCTATCCCTTATTCTAGGGTTTTCCCTTCAATTAAGCTAAATAAATACAGAAAGTGGATGTCAATTAAAAGGATCTTCCCATGAAGCAATGAACAAGAAGGGTATTCTGGATGGGGAGGAAAAAGATGCAAGAGCATCTGGCCAGTAAACATTCAGATGAACCGGTCATTTTGGTTCGTTGGATGCCAATGGTGAGAAGATTTTTATTGACACTATCACCTATTGTGCACCCAATAATTAGGGATGGAGGGATGACACATTGCTATTAACCAGAACAGACCCAATTCAGCATGTCTTGCAGCATAGAATACACAGTTCATTGGTGCGTGTGTCTATAATTTTAAGGAAGAAAGGCTTGATGACTTTATTAGCAGGCTTTTTATTTGATCACTCACACGATTAATCATAATCAAGTGTCTAGAATTTTTGGGCTGCTGTATGGCACACAATTCTCGTGACGTGTCTAGATTTTTCATAAAGAAAGGGTGTCAGGATTGCTACGTGAATAGCTTTTTGTGGGGAAGAACAGTAAACTTTATCTATAACTTATATCTGGGATACTTGGGGTTTCTATGTATACGTATATGGTATTGTTTGTTTTCTTAATCAGTGTAATCGGTTGTGTATCTTCCCTCTGATTTAAAATTGGTCACTTAGTGATCAATCTGCGCTACTCAATGTTTTGATTTGATAAATGGTTGGTCACTTTGTGATCAGTCTCTAGCACCCAGTATTCTGATTTGATAATTGGTCATTTGCATAGTTTGTAACTTTGTTACAATGTCCAAACAAGGTGTCTGTGCCGCGGTAGATATACCAATGCGTAGTTCTGATTCACAGTCTAGCTCCCATGAACAATCATTTGGATCCACTCGAGTTTAATTAGGGTAAATTTTTTCCCATTTGAAAACCATTGCAATTTACGAAGACTGAAGTGTCATCTTCTTTCCAATCGAGAAGTCTTTCAAGTTTAGGGAAAGATAATTTTCAAGTTTAAGGCAAGATGGTCAATCTTTGCTGGTGGATCAAGAGGTTGCTAATTTTGCAATGCTTAAATCCCCTTATTTATCAGGACTTTGATTGAATAGCTCGCATGAGAAGTTCCAGATCCTTGGAATGTCCTAGTACCACTGGAATGTCAACTTTTGACCAACAGCAGATGAGGATTGGCAATCTTCTATCTCCGCCTTGTTAAAATATAGATTTCGGTACTAGATATATGCAATTCTTATAAAAAATTCAGATTGCCTGCAAATGCATACCCATTGTCCTCCTCCTAGGTTTTTTTTGGAGTTTTGTAGCCTATCAGCTGCCCTCTCATCTTTTTCTCATACAGCTACTTTTTTCCATCCCAGTTCTATGATAGATAGCATAGATAAGAAATCGGCTGAAGCATTATTTATGCCCTTCCTGTATTGAATTTCAAAGAAAAAGCCTTGTAGTTTACTTTCCTGCTTGTTCGCTAAAATTTCATTGGGATAATGAATACTTCAAAGTTTCATGCTCTGTTCCAATTTTGAGGTGTTGTTCGGATAAATATGGCTTGAATTTTTCGACAACATGCTTAAGGGTCAATATTTCCTTATCATAGATGCATAAAAGCTTCTCTTTGTGAATCAATTTCTACTGATTTTGCCTGACCAGAGTTCATGTCAGTACTCAAGGCATCATATTTCACTTAAAAAGTCTGTGAGAGCCAGCCTTCTGTTACAAGTATTTGACAGATGCCTGCTTGAGTTGGTACAGTTTGGCATGTACAGTGTTTTTTTAGTCACAATAATTTTTTGGTTTGCTTCAATTATCTATTTAGTTCAACAAACCTTTTGAATAGCTTGCTGTGGGGAAGAACAGTAAACTTTATCTATAACTTATATCTGGGGTACTTGGGGTTTCTATGTATACGTATATGGTATTGTTTGTTTTCTTAATCAGTGTAATCGATTGTGTATCTTCCCTCTGATTTAAAATTGGTCACTTAGTGATCAGTCTGCGCTACTCAATGTTTTGATTTGATAAATGGTTGGTCACTTTGTTATCAGTCTCTAGCACCCAGTATTTTGATTTGATAATTGGTCATTTGCATAGTTTGTAACTTTGTTACAATGTCCAAACAAGGTGTCTGTGCCGCGGTAGATATACCAATGCGTAATTCTGAGTCACAGTATAGCTCCCATGAACAATCATTTGGATCCACTCGAGTTTAATTAGGGTAAATTTTTTCCCATTTGAAAACCATTGCAATTTACGGAGACTGAATTGTCATCTTCTTTCCAATCGAGAAGTCTTTCAAGTTTAGGGCAAGATAATTTTCAAGTTTAAGGCAAGATGGTCAATCTTTGCTGGTGGATCAAGAGGTTGCTAATTGTGCAATGCCTAAATCCCCTTCATTGGGATAATGAATACTTCAAAGTTTTATGCTCTATTCCAATTTTGAGGTGCTGTTCGGATAAATATGGCTTGAATTTTTCAACAACATGCTTAAGGGTCAATATTTCCTTATCATAGATGCATAAAAGCTTCTCTTTGTGAATCAATTTCTACTGATTTTGCCTGACCAGTGTTCATGTCAGTGCTCAAGGCATCATATTTCACTTAAAAAGTCTGTGAGAGCCAGCCTTCTGTTACAAGTATTTGACAGATGCCTGCTTGAGTTGGTACAATTTGGCATGTACAGTGTTTTATTAGTCACAATAATTTTTTGGTTTTCTTCAATTATCTATTTAGTTGAACAAACCTTTTGAATAGCTTGCTGTGGGGAATAACAATAAACTTTATCTATAACTTATATCTGGGGTACTTGGGGTTTCTATGTATACGTATATGGTATTGTTTGTTTTCTTAATCAGTGTAATCGGTTGTGTATCTTCCCTCTGATTTAAAATTGGTCACTTAGTGATCAGTCTGCACTTCTCAATGTTTTGATTTGATAAATGGTTGGTCACTTTGTTATCAGTCTCTAGCACCCAGTATTTTGATTTGATAATTGGTCATTTTCATAGTTTGTAACTTTGTTACAATGTCCAAACAAGGTGTTTGTGCCGTGGTAGATATACCAATGCGTAGTTTTGATTCACAGTCTAGCTCCCGTGAACAATCATTTGGATCCACTCGAGTTTAATTAAGGTAAATTTTTTCCCATTTGAAAACCATTGCAATTTACGGAGACTGAATTGTCATCTTCTTTCCAATCGAGAAGTCTTTCAAGTTTAGGGCAAGATAATTTTCAAGTTTAAGGCAAGATGGTCAATCTTTGCTGGTGGATCAAGAGGTTGCTAATTTTGCAATGCCTAAATCCCCTTATTTATCAGGACTTTGATTGAATAGCTCACATGAGAAGTTCTAGATCCTTGGAATGTCCTAGTACCACTGGAATGTCAACTTTTGACCAACAGCAGATGAGGATTGGCAATCTTCTATCTCCGCCTTCTTAAAATATAGATTTCGGTACTAGATATATGCAATTCTTATAAAAAATTCAGATTTCCTGCAAATGCATACCCATTGTCCTCCTCCTAGGTTTTTTTTGGAGTTTTGTAGCCTATCCGCTGCCCTCTCATCTTTTGCACATACAGCTACTTTTTTCCATCTCAGTTCTACGATAGATAGCAGAGATAAGAAATCGGCTGAAGCATTATTTATGCCCTTCTTGTATTGAATCTCAAAGAAAAAGCCTTGTAGTTTACTTTCCTGCTTGTTCGCTAAAATTTCATTGGGATAATGAATACTTCAAAGTTTCATGCTCTGTTCCAATTTTGAGGTGCTGTTCGGATAAATATGGCTTGAATTTTTCGACAACATGCTTAAGGGTCAATATTTCCTTATCATAGATGCATAAAAGCTTCTCTTTGTGAATCAATTTCTACTGATTTTGCCTGACCAGTGTTCATGTCAGTGCTCGAGGCATCATATTTCACTTAAAAAGTCTATGAGAGCCAGCCTTCTGTTACAAGTATTTGACAGATGCCTGCTTGAGTTGGTACAGTTTGGCATGTACAGTGTTTTTTTAGTCACAGTAATTTTTTGGTTTGCTTCAATTATCTATTTAGTTCAACAAACCTTTTGAAGAATGAGTTACAAGAAATGCAATGTGGTGAGTGTGGACCTTCAGATCTTCAGTCTGACCCTCTCTAAACCTAGCTGTTAGACTACTGGATAAACAAACTTAAGTTACTAATGAAGTCATTTAGTTTCACCTTTTGTAACAAGTATTTGACAGATGCCTGCTTGAGTGTTACAGTTTGCCATGTAGAGTGAACTTTTCGTTTGTCATAGTAATTCCTTGGATTGCCTTCATTTATCTATTTAGTTCAACAAACCTTTTGAAGAATGAATTACAGAAAATGCAATGTGGTGAGTGTGGACCGAACATGCAACCTTCAGTGTGATGCTCGTATTTGACAGATGCATGCTTGAGTGTTACAGTTTGACATGTAGAGTGAACTTTCGTTTGTCATAGTAATTACTTGGATTGCCTTCATTTATCTATTTAGTTCAACAAACCTTTTGAAGAATGAATTACAGAAAATGCAATGTGGTGAGTGTGGACGGAACATGCAACCTTCAGTGTGATGCTCGTATTTGACAGATGCCTGCTTGAGTGTTACACTTTGCCATGTAGAGTGAACTTTCGTTTGTCATAGTAATTCCTTGGATTGCCTTCATTTATCTATTTAGTTCAAAAAACCTTTTGAAGAATGAATTACAAAAAATGCGATGTGGTGAGTGTGGACCGAACATGCAACCTTCAGTCTGTTGCTCTCCAAGCCTAGGTGTCACACTACGGATAGACATACAAGTTCTTAATGAAGTCATTTAGTTTCACCTTCTGTTACAAGTACTTGATAGATGCCTGCTTGAGTGTTACAGTTTGCCATGTAGAGTGAACTTCTTTTGTCATTTTAGTTCCTTGGACTGCCTTCATTTATCTAGTTAGTTCAACAAACCTTTTGAAGAATTGATTACAGAAAAATGAAATGTAGTGAGTGTGGACGGAACATGCAACCTTAGATCTTCAGTCTGATTCTCTCCAAATGTAGGCGTCACACTACTGGATAGTCATTTAGTTTCACCTTCTATTACAAGTATTTGACAGATGCTGCTTGAGTGTTACAGGAATGAACTTTTCTTTTGGATAGACGGGCTTTTACTAGACACAATCTGATACATGTCCAATAATTATTTTACTATTATTTCTCTCTCATCCTTAAGATACCTGTATGGGGAATATTCTACTCTTCCAGGAACATGAAATATATCTTCAGTCTGATGCTCCAAACTGATATATCATAAGATACCAGTAGGGGGAATATTCTGTTGTTCCAGGCAACCCAAAAATATATTTCTATTGCTCTTGAAGGTAAATTGCACATGTCCTCTGATGCAAATTCACTATATTCATCCTGTATAATCAACAATGAATATATCTGTATCTTTTTTGAATGTTGTGTAGCTTTTCAAAGTAACAAATTAATCATGCATAAATAAGCTCTTCTGGACTTTGATAGATAGTTTGATCAAATATGGTACAAGTCAATTGATGTACCATATGTAAAACATACTGAATTGTACAATGGGTTTGGTTCCCAACTGTAGCGGTTCATCTAAATTTATAATGCAAAAAAGACTCATTTGAGTAGCTTGTCTTACGCTGTAGGACAAAATAGACTCAATTCAGTAGTTTGTCTTACGCTATAGGGCAAACAGACTCAATTCAGGAGTTCGTCTTGTGCTGTAGGGCCTCGATCACTCTCCCATCAACTTACTGAGTTACTAAGGCCAGGCCAGGCAACTGTAGTGACTTGTGTGAGCCACGGTAGATATACCAATGCGTAGTTCTGATTCACAGTCTAGCTCCCATGAACAATCATTTGGATCCACTCAAGTTTAATTAGGGTAAATTTTTTCCCATTTGAAAACCATTGCAATTTACGGAGACTGAAGTGTCATCTTCTTTCCAATTGAGAAGTCTTTCAAGTTTAGGGCAAGATAATTTTCAAGTTTAAGGCAAGATGGTCAATCTTTGCTGGTGGATCAAGAGGTTGCTAATTGTGCAAGGCCTAAATCCCCTTATTTATCAGGACTTTGATTGAATAGCTCGTATGAGAAGTTCCAGATCCTTGGAATGTCCTAGTACCACTGGAATGTCAACTTTTGACCAACAGCAGATGAGGATTGGCAATCTTCTATCTCCACCTTGTTAAAATATAGATTTCGGTACTAGATATATGCAATTCTTATAAAAAATTCAGATTGCCTGCAAATGCATACCCATTGTCCTCCTCCTAGGTTTTTTTTGGAGTTTTGTAGCCTATCAGCTGCCCTCTCATCTTTTGCACATACAGCTACTCTTTTCCATCCCAGTTGTACGATAGATAGCATAGATAAGAAATCGGCTGAAGCATTATTTATGCCCTTCTTGTATTGAATCTCAAAGAAAAAGCCTTGTAGTTTACTTTCCTGCTTGTTCACTAAAATTTCATTGGGATAATGAATACTTTAAAGTTTCATGCTCTGTTCCAATTTTGAGGTGCTGTTCGGATAAATATGGCTTGAATTTTTCGACAACATGCTTAAGGGTCAATATTTCCTTAACATAGATGCATAAAAGCTTCTCTTTGTGAATCAATTTCTACTGATTTTGCCTGACCAGAGTTCATGTCAGTGCTCAAGGCATCATATTTTACTTAAAAAGTCTGTGAGAGCCAGCCTTCTGTTACAAGTATTTGACAAATGCCTGCTTGAGTTGGTACAGTTTGGCATGTACAGTGTTTTTTTAGTCACAGTAATTTTTTGGTTTGCTTCAATTATCTATTTAGTTCAACAAACCTTTTGAATAGCTTGCTGTGGGGAAGAACAGTAAACTTTATCTATAACTTATATCTGGGGGACTTGGGGTTTCTATGTATACGTATATGGTATTGTTTGTTTTCTTAATCAGTGTAATCGGTTGTGTATCTTCCCTCTGATTTAAAATTGGTCACTTAGTGATCAGTCTGCGCTACTCAATGTTTTGATTTGATAAATGGTTGGTCACTTTGTTATCAGTCTCTAGCACCCAGTATTTTGATTTGATAATTAGTCATTTGCATAGTTTGTAACTTTGTTACAATGTCCAAACAAGGTGTCTGTGCCGTGGTAGATATACCAATGCATAGTTCTGAGTCACAGTATAGCTCCCATGAACAATCATTTGGATCCACTCGAGTTTAATTAGGGTAAATTTTTTCCCATTTGAAAACCATTGCAATTTACGGAGACTGAATTGTCATCTTCTTTCCAATCGAGAACCCTTTCAAGTTTAGGGCAAGATAATTTTCAAGTTTAAGGCAAGATGGTCAATCTTTGCTGGTGGATCAAGAGGTTGCTAATTGTGTAATGCCTAAATCCCCTTCATTGGGATAATGAATACTTCAAAGTTTCATGCTCTGTTCCAATTTTGAGGTGTTGCTTGGATAAATATGGCTTGAATTTTTCGACAACATGCTTAAGGGTCAATATTTCCTTATCATAGATGCATAAAAGCTTCTCTCTGTGAATCAATTTCTACTGATTTTGCCTGACCAGTGTTCATGTCAGTGCTCAAGGCATCATATTTCACTTAAAAAGTCTGTGAGAGCCAACCTTCTGTTACAAGTATTTGACAGATGCCTGCTTGAGTTGGTACAGTTTGGCATGTACAGTGTTTTTTTAGTCACAGTAATTTTTTGGTTTGCTTCAATTATCTATTTAGTTCAACAAACCTTTTGAATAGCTTGCTGTGGGGAAGAACAATAAACTTTATCTATAACTTATATCTGGGGTACTTGGGGTTTCTATGTATACGTATATGGTATTGTTTGTTTTCTTAATCAGTGTAATCGGTTGTGTATCTTCCCTCTGATTTAAAATTGGTCACTTAGTGATCAGTCTGCGCTACTCAATGTTTTGATTTGATAAATGGTTGGTCACTTTGTTATCAGTCTCTAGCACCCAGTATTTTGATTTGATAATTGGTCATTTGCATAGTTTGTAACTTTGTTACAATGTCCAAACAAGGTGTCTGTGCCGCGGTAGATATACCAATGCGTAGTTCTGATTCACAGTCTAGCTCCCATGAACAATCATTTGGATCCACTCGAGTTTAATTAGGGTAAATTTTTTCCCATTTGAAAACCATTGCAATTTACGGAGACTGAATTGTCATCTTCTTTCCAATCGAGAAGTCTTTCAAGTTTAGGGCAAGATAATTTTCAAGTTTAAGGCAAGATGGTCAATCTTTGCTGGTGGATCAAGAGGTTGCTAATTGTGTAATGCCTAAATCCCCTTATTTATCAGGACTTTGATTGAATAGCTCACATGAGAAGTTCTAGATCCTTGGAATGTCCTAGTACCACTGGAATGTCAACTTTTGACCAACAGCAGATGAGGATTGGCAATCTTCTATCTCCGCCTTCTTAAAATATAGATTTCGGTACTAGATATATGCAATTCTTATAAAAAATTCAGATTGCCTGCAAATGCATACCCATTGTCCTCCTCCTAGGTTTTTTTTGGAGTTTTGTAGCCTATCAGATGCCCTCTCATCTTTTGCACATACAACTACTTTTTTCCATCCCAGTTCTACGATAGATAGCATAGATAAGAAATCGGCTGAAGCATTATTTATGCCCTTCTTGTATTGAATCTCAAAGAAAAAGCCTTGTAGTTAACTTTCCTGCTTGTTCGCTAAAATTTCATTGGGATAATGAATACTTCAAAGTTTCATGCTCTGTTCCAATTTTGAGGTGCTGTTCGGATAAATATGGCTTGAATTTTTCGACAACATGCTTAAGGGTCAATATTTCCTTATCATAGATGCATAAAAGCTTCTCTTTGTGAATCAATTTCTACTGATTTTGCCTGACCAGTGTTCATGTCAGTGCTCAAGGCATCATATTTCACTTAAAAAGTCTGTGAGAGCCAGCCTTCTGTTACAAGTATTTGACAGATGCCTGCTTGAGTGTTACACTTTGCCATGTAGAGTGAACTTTCGTTTGTCATAGTAATTCCTTGGATTGCCTTCATTTATCTATTTAGTTCAACAAACCTTTTGAAGAACGAAATACAGAAAATGCGATGTGGTGAGTGTGGACCGAACATGCAACCTTCAGTCTGATGCTCTCCAAGGCTAGGTGTCACACTACGGATAGACATACAAGTTCTTAATGAAGTCATTTGGATAGACATACAAGTTCTTAATGAAGTCATTTAGTTTCACCTTCTGTTACAAGTACTTGACAGATGTCTGCTTGAGTGTTACAGTTTGCCATGTAGAGTGAACTTCTTTTGTCATTGTAGTTCCTTGGACTGCCTTCATTTATCTAGTTAGTTCAACAAACCTTTTGAAGAAAAAAATGCAATGTGGTGAGTGTGGACGGAACATGCAACCTTAGATCTTCAGTCTGATGCTCTCCAAATGTAGGCGTCACACTACTGGATAGTCATTTAGTTTCACCTTCTGTTACAAGTATTTGACAGATGCTGCTTGAGTGTTACAGGAATGAACTTTTCTTTTGTCATAGTAATTCCCTGTATTGCCTTCATTTATCGATTTAGTGTTCAACAAACCTTTTAAAGAATGAATTACAAAAATACAATGTGGTGAGTGTGGACCGAACATGCAACCTTCAGATCTTCAGAGTCTTATGCTCCCCAAACCGATCTGTCACACTACTGGATAGACGGGCTTTTACTAGACACAATCTGATACATGTCCAATAATTATTTTACTATTATTTCTCTCTCATCCTTAAGATACCTGTATGGGGAATATTCTACTCTTCGAGGAACATGAAATATATCTTCAGTCTGATGCTCTCCAAACTGATATATCATAAGATACCAGTAGGGGGAATATTCTGTTGTTCTAGGCAACCCAAAAATATATTTTTATTGCTCTTGAAGGTAAATTGCACATGTCCTCTGATGCAAATTCACTATATTCATCCTGTATAATCAACAATGAATATATCTGTATCGTTTTTGAATGTTGTGTAGCTTTTCAAAGTAACAAATTAATCATGCATAAATAAGCTCTTCTGGACTTTGATAGATAGTTTGATCAAATATGGTACAGGTCAATTGATGTACCATATGTAAAACATACTGAATTGTACAATGGGTTTGGTTCCCAACTGTAGCGGTTCAGCTAAATTTATAATGCAAAAAAGACTCATTTGAGTAGCTTGTCTTACGCTGTAGGACAAAACAGACTCAATTCAGTAGTTTGTCTTACGCTATAGGGCAAACAGACTCAATTCAGGAGTTCGTCTTCTGCTGTAGGGCCTCGATCGCTCTCCCATCAACTTACTGAGTTACTGAGGCCAGGCCAAGCCAGGAAACTATAGTGACTTGTGTGAGCCCAATGACCTCCCCTCAGAGTGTGGCACATGAATGTAATACATGTTTTAAATATATTTTGATATTCTGTGAGCACAATGACCAATCAGAGAGTATGGCACGTGTTTTTTTAACATAATTAATTTATTTTAATGTATTTTGTTATTTATTCTAAGGTAAGCTACCAACTTGCTTACCTTGAGGTGCATAAATGGCTCCTAAAGTATCTTCCAGATAGGAATTATATCTCTGAAATTTTTATTTTTGATCAAATATGAAAGGGTAATTAATTATTTTTTTGTTTTTATTATCTAATGGTATATATATAACCAAAAATTTAATTTTCTTATTTTATCAAACAGGTATAAAACAAGTGGACGGAGAGAGGGCTTTTGAGACAAGAAGTTATAAATGAGAAGATGGAATTGCATGTGAAATGGTGAGTGAAATTTTTATTACTTACCATTATTATTTTAAAATAAATTATTATTATAACTTTGAAGCTTCTTATCATATGAAGCAGGTATAAAAGAAATAGATTGGAAGCATTTCCACTCAAACCCAGATGCAGAGTGTTGTAACAAAAAAATTATATATGATAAGGTAAATGGAATTGTTTTGCAATTTCATACGGCATGTTTAATGGACTAATTTTAATTTGGTCTTAAAAAAAATTAATTGTTTATTATTTATTATTTTAAAATAAAATTATTATCAAAATTATAATTTTTTTAACGATATGCAGGGATTAAGAAGGTAGATGGAAAGAACAGGACCAAGAAGGGGAGTGCATTGGCAAAGGACCAAGAATCTTTGTAATTGTAAGTTGTATTATTATTTTTGATGTACTCACTCAAAAACAATACTTTAATACATAATTACATTTTTTTTGGAGAGGGGGTTGACCGTTCTCCCAACCTTCAAAGATAGCATGGCCAAAGCTATCTTGGAGGAGTCTCATTGTCTTGGATAGTCTTTTTTTCTTTTTTCTTCTTAAATCTTTTTTCCAAGAGTAATTTTAACATTTTATTTTAGGTTGTTTGGCAAACAATAATTTTATGATACAAGTGACTTAAAATATGATTTCTAATTTAACTATTTATTAATGATTTTTTTGTTATTGATTTATATAATTAATTAATTTAAAATTAATGATTTTTTGTTTTTGATTTATATAATTAATTAATTTAAAATTAATGCTTTTATAAAAAACATTTACATTACTTGCATTATTTTTTCACACCATAGCTTTTTATTTTATACCAACCAAAATGACTATAAAAATTAACTCATAAATTTACATTTGAAAATTAATATTTAAAATGAATTGGTTGTTTAGAAAAAAAAAAAAATTGCTTCACATTACTCTCACATGATACATTATATACGAAGCACTTTCACATGAATACTTATATACCAAGCACAAATGGTTGATTAATAAAATTACATTTAAAATTTTGTTATTTAATAAAAACTAATATTTAAAATATATACAATTAAAACATTAAATTTTACCTATTTATTTGTGTTACTGTTGTGTTGTATTGTGTTGTGTTGTGTGATGTTGTGTTGTGTTGTGTTATGTGTTGTTTGTGTATATATAATTATACACATTAACATTGTGTATTTTAAATTTTAAAATTATTGAGATTTAATGTTTTAAAATATTTGTACAACAATGTTATGTTATTTGGTTATGAGTATCTAAAGATGAGTACTATGTGCTGTAGATGGTTTTCTTGTGGGCCTACAACGCTTCATAATGATCTTGCATATACTAGTGGTATAGGTTTACAGGACTTTCTTAGTATCCATTATCAAAATCACCTTATAAGGATAACTTAGAAATGTCAACATTTTCCCAGGACAACTATCATGGAAAATATCCAAAAGGAAATAGTGATTCATGTCACAGTATATCCTTGACAGTTAAATTGAAATATTTGAACAAGATTTCAAAGCTTGATAGTGAACACATTTTGGAAAAGATGGCTTTGCTCTCTTAGGCTGTCGGCTCAGAGCGGCCATCACATGTTACAGAATATTTTTTATTGGTGGATCTTTGGCTTCAAGGTCTATAACTACATTACAGTTTCTGGATGTCACTCATGTTCTATGCTTTTGTGCTAATCAATTTAGTCAATTAGAAGCACAATATCGAGACCTTTTTGAGTATAGAAAATTGAGATGTATAATGTTGATGATGCAAATATTAGCTATATTTTTTTCAAGATGCATCTAATTTCATAGAGAAGGTTGAAAAAAGGGGGGATTTGATTGTTGATTCCATATGGAAGTGGGTGAAAAATAGATTGATTTTCCTAGAGTTGATCACCATTTTCCAATTGGGAAATATCCATTTTCAGAATACACATAACTAACTATTGCAATTGTAATTCATTATCATCCACCCTTGCTTTCAACAATGTCCATTCACATGTCCTTATTCTTCCACACTCTATGTTATTCTTCTCCACTCTATACATGTCCTTATTCTTCCCCACTCTATGCTATTCTTCACCACTCTATGCCTTACGGCGTCT
>APFE030816718.1:69554-85834 GCA_000404065.3 Pinus taeda
CTATTTAGTTCAACAAACCTTTTGAATAGCTTGCTGTGGGGAAGAACAGTAAACTTTATCTATAACTTATATCTGGGGGACTTGGGGTTTCTATGTATACGTATATGGTATTGTTTGTTTTCTTAATCAGTGTAATCGGTTGTGTATCTTCCCTCTGATTTAAAATTGGTCACTTAGTGATCAGTCTGCGCTACTCAATGTTTTGATTTGATAAATGGTTGGTCACTTTGTTATCAGTCTCTAGCACCCAGTATTTTGATTTGATAATTAGTCATTTGCATAGTTTGTAACTTTGTTACAATGTCCAAACAAGGTGTCTGTGCCGTGGTAGATATACCAATGCATAGTTCTGAGTCACAGTATAGCTCCCATGAACAATCATTTGGATCCACTCGAGTTTAATTAGGGTAAATTTTTTCCCATTTGAAAACCATTGCAATTTACGGAGACTGAATTGTCATCTTCTTTCCAATCGAGAACCCTTTCAAGTTTAGGGCAAGATAATTTTCAAGTTTAAGGCAAGATGGTCAATCTTTGCTGGTGGATCAAGAGGTTGCTAATTGTGTAATGCCTAAATCCCCTTCATTGGGATAATGAATACTTCAAAGTTTCATGCTCTGTTCCAATTTTGAGGTGTTGCTTGGATAAATATGGCTTGAATTTTTCGACAACATGCTTAAGGGTCAATATTTCCTTATCATAGATGCATAAAAGCTTCTCTCTGTGAATCAATTTCTACTGATTTTGCCTGACCAGTGTTCATGTCAGTGCTCAAGGCATCATATTTCACTTAAAAAGTCTGTGAGAGCCAACCTTCTGTTACAAGTATTTGACAGATGCCTGCTTGAGTTGGTACAGTTTGGCATGTACAGTGTTTTTTTAGTCACAGTAATTTTTTGGTTTGCTTCAATTATCTATTTAGTTCAACAAACCTTTTGAATAGCTTGCTGTGGGGAAGAACAATAAACTTTATCTATAACTTATATCTGGGGTACTTGGGGTTTCTATGTATACGTATATGGTATTGTTTGTTTTCTTAATCAGTGTAATCGGTTGTGTATCTTCCCTCTGATTTAAAATTGGTCACTTAGTGATCAGTCTGCGCTACTCAATGTTTTGATTTGATAAATGGTTGGTCACTTTGTTATCAGTCTCTAGCACCCAGTATTTTGATTTGATAATTGGTCATTTGCATAGTTTGTAACTTTGTTACAATGTCCAAACAAGGTGTCTGTGCCGCGGTAGATATACCAATGCGTAATTCTGAGTCACAGTATAGCTCCCATGAACAATCATTTGGATCCACTCGAGTTTAATTAGGGTAAATTTTTTCCCATTTGAAAACCATTGCAATTTACGGAGACTGAATTGTCATCTTCTTTCCAATCGAGAAGTCTTTCAAGTTTAGGGCAAGATAATTTTCAAGTTTAAGGCAAGATGGTCAATCTTTGCTGGTGGATCAAGAGGTTGCTAATTGTGTAATGCCTAAATCCCCTTATTTATCAGGACTTTGATTGAATAGCTCACATGAGAAGTTCTAGATCCTTGGAATGTCCTAGTACCACTGGAATGTCAACTTTTGACCAACAGCAGATGAGGATTGGCAATCTTCTATCTCCGCCTTCTTAAAATATAGATTTCGGTACTAGATATATGCAATTCTTATAAAAAATTCAGATTGCCTGCAAATGCATACCCATTGTCCTCCTCCTAGGTTTTTTTTGGAGTTTTGTAGCCTATCAGATGCCCTCTCATCTTTTGCACATACAACTACTTTTTTCCATCCCAGTTCTACGATAGATAGCATAGATAAGAAATCGGCTGAAGCATTATTTATGCCCTTCTTGTATTGAATCTCAAATAAAAAGCCTTGTAGTTTACTTTCCTTCTTGTTTGCTAAAATTTCATTGGGATAATGAATACTTCAAAGTTTCATGCTCCGTTCCAATTTTGAGGTGCTGTTCGGATAAATATGGCTTGAATTTTTCGACAACATGCTTAAGGGTCAATATTTCCTTATCATAGATGCATAAAAGCTTCTCTTTGTGAATCAATTTCTACTGATTTTGCCTGACTAGTGTTCATGCCAGTGCTCAAGGCATCATATTTCACTTAAAAAGTCTGTGAGAGCCAGCCTTCTGTTACAAGTATTTGACAGATGCCTGCTTGAGTTGGTACAGTTTGGCATGTATAGTGTTTTTTTAGTCACAGTAATTTTTTGGTTTGCTTCAATTATCTATTTAGTTCAACAAACCTTTTGAAGAATGAGTTACAAGAAATGCAATGTGGTGAGTGTGGACCTTCAGATCTTCAGTCTGACCCTCTCTATACCTAGCTGTTAGACTACTGGATAGACAAACTTAAGTTACTAATGAATTCATTTAGTTTCACCTTTTGTAACAAGTATTTGACAGATGCCTGCTTGAGTGTTACAGTTTCCCATGTAGATTGAACTTTTCGTTTGTCATAGTAATTCCTTGGATGCCCTTCATTTATCTATTTAGTTCAACAAACCTTTTGAAGAATGAATTACAGAAAATGCAATGTGGTGAGTGTGGACCGAACATGCAACCTTCAGTATGATGCTCGTATTTGACAGATGCATGCTTGAGTGTTACAGTTTGCCATGTAGAGTGAACTTTCGTTTGTCATAGTAATTCCTTGGATTGCCTTCATTTATCTATTTAGTTCAACAAACCTTTTGAAGAACGAATTACAGAAAATGCAATGTGGTGAGTTTGGACGGAACATGCAACCTTCAGTGTGATGCTCATATTTGACAGATGCGTGCTTGAGTGTTACATTTTGCCATGTAGAGTGAACTTTCGTTTGTCATAGTAATTCCTTGGATTGCCTTCATTTATCTATTTAGTTCAACAAACCTTTTGAAGAACGAATTACAGAAAATGCGATGTGGTGAGTGTGGACCGAACATGCAACCTTCAGTCTGATGCTCTCCAAGCCTAGGTGTCACACTACGGATAGACATACAAGTTCTTAATGAAGTCATTTAGTTTCACCTTCTGTTACAAGTACTTGACAGATGTCTACTTGAGTGTTACAGTTTTCCATGTAGAGTGAACTTCTTTTGTCATTATAGTTCCTTGGACTGCCTTCATTTATCTAGTTAGTTCAACAAACCTTTTGAAGAATTGATTACAGAAAAATGCAATGTAGTGAGTGTGGACGGAACATGCAACCTTAGATCTTCAGTCTGATGCTCTCCAAATGTAGGCATCACACTACTGGATAGTCATTTAGTTTCACCTTCTGTTACAAGTATTTTTCAAATGCTGCTTGAGTGTTACAGGAATGAACTTTTCTTTTGGATAGATGGGATTTTACTAGACACAATCTGATACATGTCCAATAATTATTTTACTATTATTTCTCTCTCATCCTTAAGATACCTATATGGGGAATATTCTACTCTTCCAGGAACATGAAATATATCTTCAGTCTGATGCTCCAAACTCATATATCATAAGATACCAGTAGGGGGAATATTCTGTTGTTCCAGGCAACCCAAAAATATATTTCTATTGCTCTTGAAGGTAAATTGCACATGTCCTCTGATGCAAATTCACTATATTCATCCTGTATAATCAACAATGAATATATCTATATACTTTTTGAATGTTGTGTAGCTTTTCAAAGTAACAAATTAATCATGCATAAATAAGCTCTTCTGGACTTTGATAGATAGTTTGATCAAATATGGTACAGGTCAATTGATGTACCATATGTAAAACATACTGAATTGTACAATGGGTTTGGTTCCCAACTGTAGCGTTTCAGCTAAATTTATAATGCAAAAAAGACTCATTTGAGTAGCTTGTCTTACGCTGTAGGACAAAACAGACTCAATTCAGTAGTTTGTCTTACGCTATAGGGCAAACAGACTCAATTCAGGAGTTCGTCTTGTGCTGTAGGGCCTCGATCGCTCTCCCATCAACTTACTGAGTTACTGAGGCCAGGCCGGGCAATTGTAGTGACTTGTGTGAGCCCAATGACCTCCCCTCAGAGTGTGGCACATGAATGTAATACATGTTTGAAATATATTTTGATATTATGTGAGCGCAATGACCAATCAGAGAGTATGGCACATGTTTTTTTAACATAATTAATTTATTTTAATGTATTTTGTTATTTATTCTAAGGTAAGCTACCAGGTTGCTTACCTTGAGGTGCGTAAATGGCTCCTAAAGTATCTTCCAGACAGGAATTATATCTCTGAAATTTTTATTTTTGATCAAATATGAAAGGGTAATTAATTATTTTTTTGTTTTTATTATCTAATGGTATATATATAACCAAAAATTTAATTTTCTTATTTTATCAAACAGGTATAAGACAGAGAGAGGGCTTTTGAGACAAGAAGTTATAAATGAGAAGATGGAATTGCATGTGAAATGGTGAGTGAAATTTTTATTAGTTACCATTATTATTTTAAAATAAATTATTATTATAACTTTGAAGCTTCTTATCATATGAAGCAGGTATAAAAGAAATAGATTGGAAGCATTTCCACTCAAACCCAGATGCAGAGTGTTGTAACAAAAAAAATTATATATGAGAAGGTAAATGGAATTGTTTTGCAATTTCATACGGCATGTTTAATGGACTAATTTTAATCTGGTTTTGAAAAAATTTAATTCTTTATTATTTATTATTCTAAAATAAAATTATTATCAAAATTATAATTTTTTTAAGGATATGTAGGGATTAAGAAGGTAGATGGAAAGAACAGGACCAAGAAGGGGAGTGCATTGGCAAAGGACCAAGAATCTTTGTAATTGTAAATTGTATTATTATTTTTGATGTACTCACTCAAAAACAATACTTTAATACATAATTACATTTTTTTTGGAGAGGGGGTTGACCCTTCTCCCAACCTTCAAAGATAGCATGGCCAAAGCTATCTTGGAGGAGTCTCATTGTCTTGGATAGTCTTTTTTTCTTTTTTCTTTTTAAATCTTTTTTCTGAGAGTAATTTTAACATTTTATTTTAGGTTGTTTGGCAAACAATAATTTTATGATACAAGTGACTTAAAATATGATTTCTGATTTAACTATTTATTAATGATTTTTTTGTTATTGATTTATATAATTAATTAATTTAAAATTAATGATTTTTTGTTTTTGATTTATATAATTAATTAATTTAAAATTAATGCTTTTATAAAAAACATTTACATTACTTGCATTATTTTTTCACACCATAGCTTTTTATTTTATACCAACCAAAATGACTATAAAAATTAACTCATAAATTTACATTTGAAAATTAATATTTAAAATGAATTGGTTGTTTAGAAAAAAAAAAAAATTGCTTCACATTACTCTCACATGATACATTATATACCAAGCACTTTCACATGAATACTTATATACCAAGCACAAATGGTTGATTAATAAAATTACATTTAAAATTTTGTTATTTAATAAAAACTAATATTTAAAATATATACAATTAAAACATTAAATTTTACCTATTTATTTGTGTTACTGTTGTGTTTTGTTGTGTTGTATTGTGTTGTGTTGTGTGATGTTGTGTTGTGTTGTGTTATGTGTTGTTTGTGTATATATAATTATACACATTAACATTGTGTATTTTAAATTTTAAAATTATTGAGATTTGATGTTTTAAAATATTTGTACAACAATGTTATGTTATTTGGTTATGAGTATCTAAAGATGAGTACTATGTGCTGTAGATGGTTTTCTTGTGGGCCTACAGCCCTTCATAATGATCTTGCATATACTAGTGGTATAGGTTTATAGGACTTTCTCAGTATCCATTCTCAAAATCACCTTATAAGGATAACTTAGAAATGTCAACATTTTCCCAGGACAATTATCATGGAAAATATCCAAAAGGAAATAGTGATTCATGTCACATTATATCCTTGACAGTTAAATTGAAATATTTGAACAAGATTTCAAAGCTTGATAGTGAACACATTTTGGAAAAGATGGCTTTGCTCTCTTAGGCTGTCGGCTCAGAGCGGACATCACATGTTACAGAATATTTTTTATTGGTGGATCTTTGGCTTCAAGGTCTATAACTACATTATAGTTTCTGGATGTCACTCATGTTCTATGCTTTTGTGCTAATCAATTTAGTCAATCAGAAGCACAATATCGAGACCTTTTTGAGTATAGAAAATTGAGATGTATAATGTTGATGATTCAAATATTAGCTATATTTTTCAAGATGCATCTAATTTCATAGAGAAGGTTGAAAAAAGGGGGGATTTGATTGTTGATTCCATATGGCAGTGGGTGAAAAATAGATTGATTTTCCTAGAGTTGATCGACATTTTCCACTTGGGAAATTTATTCCACAAAGAAACACCAATTTTAATATTGCCTTGTTTTTCCTTATCATCCGACATATAGGAAGAGGCCCTTGTACACTAACTGAAGATGGTGAGCGTGCTTGATCATTTGAATTCAAGGAACTATAGATCTCACATGTGTGATAGGTTTTAATATGATAACAAATTCTTAGTTTGTAATTATATCGGGCTTGGATTGTCAGTAAGTGGAATCATATTAGTGCTTGTAGATGGTTTTCTTGTGGGCCTGCAGCCCTTCATATTGATCTTTAGTGGAAATCTCTATTTCAGGGGAGCCAATTTTGGGGTCTATAGCTACATTGGTTTTTAATTGGTAAAGACTGCATTCTGTTTAGCAAAGCATTTGTGACTGCTTGTGTCAATTTCATAGAGTTTGATCTGTATGGAAATAGACACATTTTGTATTGTCCAAACATCTTCATTCTATTGTTTTGAATACACTTCGTCAAACTGCTAACAGTTTTAAGGTGAACAAAAATCAAAGCCCTCCAGGTTGCTTAGTATGCCTAGCATAGTAGTTTTCTTTGTTTACATGTATTTCCATGATTTGACAGACATTTATGTTGCACTGGTTGTGAGTTGTTAATGGTTTCGGATGTGGATTAGAATTAAATAGCTCTTCGAGGAAATGTAATGGTATGCTGGATTGCATTTGAAATATTTGTTTGCTGAGGCTTAGTTTGATGTTGAATTTGTGTATCTTTGGATCTCAAAATCTGGAACTATCTTATGTTAGGTTTGTATTATAAACAATGACTGGAAAACTTCATTCACCTATTTTTTATGCATGTCATGACGTGGGTGTCATTTGGTATTGTGTTGTGATCCATGACTCGTATAATGTGCTAACCAGGGGTTGCTTTAGCATGATAAATGTGTGGCTGACACATACAATGCTTGCTATTCTGTTTTGACTATTTTACTTGTCCTCTGGAAGGAACTTGCAAAAGAAGAATGGAGATGAAGATGGGAAGACCAGCTCTACAATTTAAACCAGAGAGCTAATGTTAGACATGCAGGTCAAGCATCACCTTGGGGTGCCAGGATGCGCCAGCAGAACTATTCGATTTTCAATCGATAAATTTGCTAGCTTTTCTAGATGCACTTATCATATAGCAGAAAAAGTGAAGAGAGGCTCTGTAACCAGGAGAAGCTGCATCAGCTTTAGACCTTTTCTGTTGTGGCCTGCCCTATTTATACTTACCCTGTTGCACTGTATGCTTGTAGATATGCAAGTTAATAACTGAGAGTACTTTGAAATTGGTTGCAAAGTACGAGTTTAGTGAATTTCATGTTCTAAAGCTTATTGTGTCCATTCTATTTAGAGATATCTGAGGCTAAGGATGTGTTGACGCTTTAGCTTTTAGGTGAAGGCTTATCATCCAAAGATCATATTGTATCTGCACTTTCTTTGTATCATAAATATGCGGTTTCACTAAGATCAATAATTTTCATAGTGGAGCAATGCCAACGACTTTGGGACTTTATAACCTGAATTTTAGTAATTACCTTTGCTGATTTGATATGTCAGGTCTTAGGCCATCCAAACCAACTTACAATTTTAGTTATAACTTTACAATTTTCTTTGGAATGTAAATGAATGGAATGTCAACTAAAGTAGGAGGCTTACGAGACTGTACTAAAGGTTTCTTGGTTGCTTCCTTAAAGACTATATGTTATGTAATAATCACAAAATGATAGAATGAGTTCAACCAGATTAGGAGGCTTACACTACATTGAACTTTTATGCTTGAAAATTGTTTTGTAATTTTTTTTGGAAGCATCATGAAATTGACATTGAAACAATGAGAAAACATTATCAAGAATGCAAAAATTCAGGGGCCATGAACTTGAAAGCTTGTGGGTGATTCCCATCAGTTTGTATTGGAAACTCCATTTAAAAATGTTACCAAATTCCATTCCTGGGTCTTGAAGCTCCAAAGTTCCGTGCTGTAGTTTTTAAGGACATTTAATATCCTCATGGCTTATATTACTATTCCCTGAAGAAGGAATATTCCATAATAATCCTCTATGCACGTACACATTCATTTGAAACTTTGATGTTCAATCATGTTTCCCTTGTAAAATGTTACCAAATACCAAATTCCATTCCTAGGTCTTGAAGCTCCCAAGTTCTGTGCTTTAGTTTTTAAGGACATTTAATATCCACATGGCTTATATTACGATTCCCTGAAGAAGGAATCTTCCATAATAATCCTCTATGCGTGTACACATTCGTTTGAAACTTTGTTGTTCAATCATGTTTACTACACAAAGGTAGACCCTTTTTTCCCAGTCTTATCGAAAGAGGTCACAATTTTGTCTGGACAACAAATTCCGAAATCTGCCTTTGGGAGTGTTTAAATTGTTTTTGGATGGCGGAAATGGATTTAGCATCGATCATGAATTCCTGGGTACCCAAAATACTTAAGCTTGACATTTTTTCAAAAAGTTTAGCTAAATTTTTTCAAAATCATCTTGGAATTTTTATTATTATCATGATGACTCCAACAATTTTTCATGCATTTTCAAATATGACACGATGACCATGATGTTGTTCACAATGTCGTATCGTTTTTTTCACCTCTTCCATTACAATATAATAGTATTTTCTAATAACACCTTAAATAGGTAGCATATGGAAAAATTACATCTTGGAAGAGGTACAAAAACATGCTCACATAAACAAACATAACTACATGGGTAATGGATAACCTCTACATGACATTACTATTATTTACCAAATAGCCATATTCGAATACACATAACTAATCATTTCAAGTATAACTCATTATCATCCACCCTAGCTTTCAACAATGTCCATTCACATGTTGCTATTTTTCCACACACTAATATTATTCACAAAATACCCATATTCAAAATACACATAACTAATACATTCAACTCTAACTCATTATCATCCACCCTTTCTTTCAACAATGTCCATTCACATGTTGTTATTCTTTCAAAAACTGTTATTATTTACAAAATATCCATTTTCAAAATACACATAACTAACTATTGCAATTGTAATTCATTATCATCCACCCTTGCTTTCAACAATGTCTATTCACATGTCCTTATTCTTCCCCACTCTATGTTATTCTTCCCCACTCTATACATGTCCTTATTCTTCCCCACTCTATGCTATTCTTCACCACTCTATGCCTTATGGCGTCTCCTTTGCAACGTAAGGTGCAAATGCTAGTTTAAATTGCACTTTGAATGTTATATAGAGCATATGATTTAAGTTTGTAATTCCAAAATATCATTATTAAATCTTTTACAAAGATAAATAAAATATAGTGTGAATAAGTTTTGATCCTAGTGAGAAGTGTTTGCCTCAAATACATCTTTAAAGTACCCAAATGTTTGGACATTCTTTTTTTCTTTTTATGAAGGGCTTTGTATGATAAAATTTTATTGTTCTAAATGAATCACATAAATATTTGAGGTGCAAACTTTTTAAGTACAAAACTAAAAGGCATGCACCTTATATGTTTGATTTCCATATGCATTTGGTAGATGTGAAATTAAGATAGATATATGTTGGTTTTGACCAAAATACTAATAAAATGTTTTAACTATAAGAAAAAATAGTTTCATTGATTTTATATAATATATACATTGTTGACATTGAAATATTTTATTTACAAGTGGCATTCTCCACATTAAAATGTTAATACACATCCCTTCATATTTAGAAGTATAAAATATATATAAATAGAATATAATCTCTCTTTTCATATGAATATACATTGAATTTTTATTTTCAAAAATGTTACATATCAGATCCATATTCAGCATTGAAAAGAATTACAAATCTTGTTCATACCATAAATGAAAAGAACTTATTAATGGAATACCCATCTTTTATTTATATATTTAATATTTTATATTGTTTTAAAATATTACATATCTATTGAATACAAAATGAATTGACATCGTATATATAATAATATGTTTTTATATGCCGTCTCAACTTTATATTAAATTGTTAAAAAATTTCATATTTCACTTTTACTTTATTTTTATTTATTTTTTCATTATTAATTTTAATTTAATAATATAAATATTATTTTATTTTTTAAATGTAATGATTAATGGTAGCATCTCTGTAAGAGTAGAGCCCTTACAACCTAACCATAAATATGTTTTTATCAAAATAATAAATATGCTATTAACTAATTATGTTTGCAATACTATAGTTATAAATATTATATTTTTCACATTTTCCATTTTGATCTGAAAATAGTTTTGGAAGAAATTAAATTGGCTCGAAAAACATTCACTTAATTCTATCAATGAAATTATTTTCAAATCAAAATATAGATCGCAAACACTTGAATTTGAATATTCTCTAATTTTTCAAATTAGGTGTATTCCTCTGTAATGTAAATGTCAAGTGAGAGTATTCTATGATACCAGAACAACTTTCTTTCTTTTTCGAAATTTTAAATCGCAGCGTCTAATTAGTTGACATCTTTAATTCCACGTGTCCGGCGGTTTTGTCCATGACGTGGAATAAAGATCCATAATGATTAAAATTACTCTAAAAACATTACGGAAACTCCTATTTCCAACTCTATAGATCCATTAATGCACCCTTACAGTACCTACCGCAACTCCCGAAACTCTCCCTTACAGTACCTGCCGACGGTAGTGCATGGCACCACAGCATATCATAGGGTATATAATTATACATTTCCATGCACACATAGCATCGGTATTTCAGAAACCACATCTGGAGCCTCTTGATTTTCTGACATCTCTACTCCATAACATTTTTGATACCTTGCTCCACAGCTCCGCTCTGGCTCCCAGATGTGATCGATAAGGCAGATAAGACAAAATGCAGTATACACATTCAATGCCAACTCTGTGTTGATTTCGAATGCTATCTTCCTGCCCAATATTTCAAAATAAAGAGTTACACTCCAAGGTTTTCAAATGACTCCGAATTTTTAAACCGGTTGGAGAATTCTTGAATCAAAAACTACAGTTCAGGGAATTCCATAGCATGCCTCCTCATCGCCCACACACACAGAGTTAGCTAGGCATATGAAGTTCATCAATGCAAAGGTGGAGAAGGTGACTGTGGAGCTTTGGAAAGCATCTCTGATAGCACATGTCCTCCAACCGAGGCCTACTCCTAGACTCACAGACTCATGGAGGGCTCTTTGTTGACTAAGTTTGGAAATCAGGGCTATAAGCCACAGGTACAAGGTAGTCCCTAATTGAGATAGGGTGTGTGCCACAGGGAGCCATTTTTGCACACGAAGTCGCAGGTGCCTTTATCAGTCACTGTGGGTTGAATTCGTGTCTGGAGAGCATGGCAGCCAAGGTTTCTAATCATGTTTCCTATGCTGGTTGACCAGACGACTAATGCTCTTCTTTTGGCGAGGGAAGAAAAAGTAGTAATTGATCCGGATTTAAACATGAACGCAACAAAATACAGAGACAACCATATACACAAAGATGCAGCATAAATAATACTTCATTTTATTAATGGAAAATACTGAAATATGCTTACAACCAGAAATAGAAATAAACCAACTAGGGCGATGGTGGCTTATCTCTGAGAAGAGATGTGGCGGCTACATGCCTCTGAACTGTTCTGAACTGTGTTACAATGAGGCTCGAAGGCCTATTTATTGTTGAGAAACAATGGAAAACCCTTCACATTCCAAAACCTAACCCTCGAAGATGAAACGCCAAATTGTGGGCCACGTTTTTGGGTAAGTTGGTACATCAACTTCCCGGGGTCGCGAATTATTATCTCCATTTGACGCGCATGATAGCCCATTGGAAAGATCTCTCCGAGGAATATGACGGAAAAGATGATTTTTTCTCAAAAAAAATGCTGGCAGTATATTTCCCAAAAAACGTCGTTTAGGGCCTCAAAACGGCTCCGGGAGTTTAGGACCCAAAAAACAGCTAAAAATAGTAAACTGTGCTATAATTAAGGAAACTGAAAAAACTAAAAGAAGCACTAGAGGGGATCCAAGTGGACTTAGTGGGTGGCCACCAATATCTACCTAGATCATTCCTCCCCCCTTAGGAAGCAATGGTCCCCATTGCGTTGAGTTCCTCCTGAGATGAGGAAGCTTCTGCTAAGCTAGGTCTCTAGTGAGTTGTTATGCAATCTCTGATGTGTCTAGAAATGGTGGGAAGCATGGTCGGCAACAGTCCACATTGAACACTCGGTGCAAGCGAAGGAGTGGAGGAATGTTGTGCTTCCAAGCATTTTTTCCCGTAGCCTTGGTATTGGTGTAAGGACCATGTGTGAGTGGTCTGAGTTTCTGATGGGTTCTGGTAAGGCGTTCTCTCTCCAGATGCAGCCAAACTTTGTCGCCCACCTGAAACTTGTATCGTACCCCTGTGGGAGAGGCGAAGTTGTTCCTTTGTTCTGTCATCACCATTTCCCTTTGTTGCTATTGCTGCATGGAGGAACCCTTTGCAGGGATCATGGATGTAGAAACGATCTTCTCCTTATTTTGGGAGTGAACCAGACAGACAATGAATTTCCTAGTCTAGGAGATGAGCTTGTTGCCTTTCTTGGCAGTGATCAAAGAGGTGGCGGTAGGTGGGGCTACCTCTCGTATCCTGTATAATGAATTATCCAAAGAAATAATGACAGTGCAAGGCCTTGACTCATACACATCATGTCTCCTCCACAAGTATGGCTGGCCTAATAGTACATCACAAACATCCAGAGGTGTAACATCACACAATACCTCATCTGTGAAGGGCTTGATGCTGTAGGGAAGGCGGCATTGCTGACGAACTTTGAGATCTCGTCCTTCGTGAAGCCACCCGATACTATACGGCTGTGGGTGTGGTGTAGTCAGTAGGCCCAATCGCTTCACGACCTCTGCTCAAACGAGGTTCTTTTGGCTCCCACTGTCAACAATGAATTTTAGCGGTGAAACCTTCACCCACATTTGTGAGTGGTGTTGGGTTGTGTTATATTCTTTCCACGACTAACCTACGTAGTGAATTGGGGGGTTAGAGGGGGGGGGTGCGGAGCCCCCCCTTCATTGCACCTATTGCACAGTGGGGGGGCCACTACTGCCCCCCCTGTCTGGGGGGTTTGAGAGGGGCGGGTAGGCCCCCTCTACGGGGTCCGGAGCAGCGCCCTGGGAAAAATTTTTTTGGACCCTATATTAGGTTGGGTGAACCTACATATGGTTTTCGGTCCATGGTATTGGATGCTTCAGGATGTATAAATATGTATTGTAACATTGAAAATAATATAATGAAAAATCAAGCTGGTAGTCCCGGTTTTGGGATCCAGGGGAAAATATCTGTGCATATGTGTTTTATATGTTATGCTCTCGCATTGTTTACTTTCTTTGTTTTAGAATTCATATGCAGGTAATTTTTGTACGGGGTTAAAACCTACATTTGGTATCAGAGCTATTTTGGCTTCAAGGGGACGCCTTTGTTGTTGAGGGGTTTCGCTCGGGCTTGTGGTAGACCCTGTTTAGTGGGAGATCCGTGAGATCGATTCTGGTGGTGAAATAAGATGGCGAGCAACAGAAAGATAGAGATTGAGAAGTTCAATGGTTAGAGTTTTGAGTTGTGGAAACTCAAGATGGAGGATCCGTTGGTGGATAAAGATGAATGGATCACGGTAGATCTGGGTATTAAACCAACGGGAGTGACCGATGAAGAATGGAAGAAGTTGGATCGGAAGGCAAAGAGCACAATATGATTGTGTGTCTTAGATTCAATGTTGCTAAATGTATCAGGGGAACCTACGACGAAGGCTCTGTGGGACAAGTTAGGGACTTTGTACCAATCTAAGTCTCTGGTGAATAAACTATTCTTGGGGAAAAAGCTGTATAACATGAGGATGAAAGATGGAGACTCGGTGACAGAGCATCTGAATGCATTTTAATACTGTGGTAAGTCAGTTATCATCTGTTGATATTAAAATTTTAGATGAAGATAAGTGCATCAATTTGTTGTGTTCTCTACCAGATTCGTGGGATAGTCTGGTTATTGCAATAGGTAGCAATGCAACTGCTTTGCAGTTTGATGAAATAGTCTCAGCCTTGCTGACGAAGGAGATGAGACGGAAAAATATGGACAACCAGAATGGTGATGCCTTGTCTGTACGAGGACGGTCCCAGAACAGAAACAAAAATAAGTCATCGAGTGGGAGATCTAAATCTAGACGGAGATCTAAATCTCCAGGAAAACCTACAAAGGTGGTGTGCTGGAAATGCGGAAAGGAAGGGCACTTCAGAAGGGAGTGTAAATCTAAAGCTCCTGATAAAGGAAAGGGATCTGATATGCTCCTTCTGTAGAGGCAAACCACCTTAGATGAAGGTGGGGATGTGTACTTGGCTTCTTCAAGTACACATGTAGATCATGAGGCATGGTTGATTGACTCAGGTGCATCCTTTCACTTCACTCCCCATAGAGAGTGGTTCTGCGAGTATGAGAATACGATGGTGGTGATGTCTCTTAAGGAGATGATAGAAGGCTAGAATCATTGGCGCGAAAAGCAAAGTTGAAGTTGGCAAAGTGGAAGGATTAGAACCCTTTCCGGGTGTTTTGCATAAATCTTGCCCGTTGGCTAGAAATCTGATTTCTGTAAGCAAGTTGGATGATGCAGGTGTAAAGACAGTGTTCAAGAAGGATACCTGCAAGATGGTTCGAGGAGCACTGGTATTGATGGGGGAGTTCGGATTGGAACTCTGTACAAGCTGCAAGGTAGCACTGTTGTTGACGGGTGCAATAGTTCTATGGTTCCTGAAAATGGAGCAGAAAATCTAGTGGTCTCTGGAGAGAAGACCATGTTGTGGCATCAAAGGCTTGGACATATTGGAGAGAAGGGCCTTCGAATACTTCATGGTAAAGGTATGGTAGAAGGTATGAGTAATAGCTCTCTGGATTTTGATTTCTGTGAAAATTGTGTATATGGGAAGCAGAATCGGGTGAGTTTCCCCTCTGGTGGTAAGAGGACGAAACAAATATTAGAGCTTGTGCACAGTGATGTGTTTGGACCTGTGAAAGTTCCATCACTGGGTAAGTCTGTGTACTATGTATCATTTATAGATGACTTCTCAAGGAATACATGGATATATTTCCTTAAGAAGAAATCTGAAGTCTTTGACAGGTTTAAAGAATTTAAGGCTCTGGTGGAAAATCAGACAGAGAAGAAGATAAAGGTGCTGAGGACAGATAATGGTGGAGAATTCTGCAGCAAGGAATTTGAAGAATTCTGTAAGAAGTGTGGTATAGCACGGCAGAAGACTACTCCATATACACCTCAGCAAAATGGAGTCGTGGAAAGAATGAACAAGACGTTGATGGAAAGGGCAAGAAGCATGCTCAGTGGTGGCGGGTTAGGAAAGGAATTCTGGGTAGAGGTGGTGGATACTGCATGTTACCTGGTCAACAGGTCACCTTCATCAGCGTTTGAGGATAAGACTCCACAAGAAGTATGGACTGGTAAGAAACCCTCTCTTTCACATCTGAGGGTATTTGGATGTGATGCATATGTACATGTTCCAAAGGAGAAACGAACCAAGTTGGAAAGTAAATCTGAAAAGTGCATCTTTATTGGGTATAAGGATGGTTTAAAGGGTTATAAGCTTTGGAACTCAGTAACAAGGAAGGTTGTGTACAGTCGAGATGTGGTGTTCAGAGAGGTGAAAGATGTTATTAAACATGAAGTCCAACCAAAGGAACCTGTGAAGATAGAGTTTGAACTAAGGAGGAAGAATCAGACTCTGTAGCGAAGAGGAATCAGAAGATGAAGTTAGCCACAAATCCGAGCTGTGAGAATCAGCTCGAGAAAGAAGGCAGCCAGAAAGGTATAGTCCATCTGGTTCTGTTAACTTTGCTTTGTCTTTACTGATGGATGGATCCAGAACTGTGAAGGAACGCAGTGGATTCAAGGAA